>PYAF01002421.1:688901-715140 GCA_007407185.1 Glycine tomentella | reverse complement strand
TGTGTGGATAATATAGATGTGGAATGCTTACTTCTCCCTCTATGTAGCAAATATAAGATAAGACTGCATGTGTGGCATCACACACAAGGACAGATCCATTAGAATAACCCACAAAATAAACTCTCTCAACCACAGCACCTTTAGCTGTGGATGACAGACTGGGAACACCCCCAGTCAAGGGCCAATTTGAAGGAGCTGATCCATGCCTTGAGCTAGTTCTCAGAGCTGAGGCTACCTAAGATAAATGAAATAAGTTGATTAAAAACTCATAATACACAAATTCGCAGCCAGGTTTGACAGAAACTACAGGCAGACAAACAAATTACCTCAGTGAAATTTTTTGAAGAATTTGACTTACTGGGCAACCTGATAAGTATTGCAACAGTCAAACATGGATCAGCAATAGGTACTAGCACTGGAAACTCCACAGCAGAAACAGATGACGTTCTTGTTGGCTGAGATGTTAATGTGGAAAGGCTATCATTATCATACAAATGTAGTTGTCCAGGGTTTGTGAGTACAAAAAGTTCATCTTTGCTGCTCAACTCCATCGTTCGAGGACTTGGCAGTAAAATCAAGTCTGCAAAAGAGCCACTAAGTGTAAGGTCTGCACGATTGGTGCATTTTACGGTCTCCATCCCGGATGACCATTCAAGAGTTAAAACCTGTAAGAAAGAGAGACACTCTAAAGTTTAGGCAAACAATATAGACATGCTAAGAAAACATTTTAACAAGTAGAAACACTGCCCATCAAAGCAACAGTAAAAAGTGACCAGAAATCCCTACAACAAAGTCAACAACATCACATTTCTTCAAAATAATCATGGCTTAAACTTTACCGTAAACTAACTGAAGATATGGGAAGAAATAGTGAAAACATATTTTGGGGGGGGGGGGGGGGGGGATGCTCATTTTATTAATCAGAGAGTAAGCCTGCATTGAATATAAATATTTATTTAACATTTATAAAGACTGGGTGGTGCTCAACCATATTAACAACATCATAAGGAATTTTCCATTACTTTATATATCCTGCATAGTCTCACTAAAATATTTCTTCAATACATTTGGGATTTTAAGTATGATGAAACATAAAAAAAAAAATGTCTAAGTCACAACTTTGGACCAATTTTGAATGTATCACATATTTTAGTAAACTGTATAGTTTATCAAAATTTAGAAGCAACTGCCAATAAAACCAATAAAAATCAATTTAAAATGAAATTAGAAACAGACATAAACAAATAACTCACAGTCAAAACTTCTTCAGATCCAATTTCATCACCACCATAGACAAACAACTGCCCAAAACTATCACTTTGGGATTTATGGCTGTTGGACCATTGTAAGACAATGACTGGGAGTCTTCTTTCTGCAGTTGAAAGTTGTAGCTTAACAACATTTTTAGAAGTTTGTTGGCCTTTAGAAGCTGTTGCTGATGACAAGTTCCAGAGAAGGATATCTCCATCTAAGTATCCCACAGCAAGAATGGACCCAGTAGAAGATGCCCAGCAAAGAGCAGTTATCTCTTTGTCACCTAGATTTTGTTCTACATTGAAGCCCATTTCGGAAGAAGAGTTACCATCTTCATCCTTCAATTGGAGATCTTTTCCACCACCAAGAAACACAATTCTAGATTCAGAAACATCCCAAAGAATAAGCAGTCCATCCTCAAATGCAATTAAGAGTCTGCAAAATTGAACATGATGATTATACTTTTAGATACCTGGGATCAATTTTGCAAAAAGGTGGAGAGATTGATGAGGATGTAAATCATAGAATTAGAGTAGGGTGAATGAAATGGCCAAGTGCATCTAGGTTGTTGTGTGACAAAAAATTTCCCTTAAGCTAAAAGGATAATTTTATAGAACAACTGTAAGATCTGCAATATTATATGGAGTTGAATGTTGACCAACACATAGGCAACATGAACATAAAATAGGGGTAGCAGAAATGAGGATGTTAAGGTGGATGTGTGGTTATACGAAGATGTTTAAGATAAAAAATGAAAATATTTGACGAAAGGTAACAGTAGTATCGGTGAGTGAAAAGATGAGGGAACATAGATTGAAGTAGTTTGGACACGTGATGAAACGGTCCTTGGATGCTCCCTTAAGAATAAAAGTTTGTTACCAAGAGCTCGGCAAAGAGAGGTAGAGATAGACCGAAACTTACTTGGGGAAATGTAGTTAAACAAGACTTAATGGAATGGATATAGATTGGTGGACGGTGTGTCTTAGGATGGAATGAAAAAAAACTATAAGCTTGGTGGAGGATTAGATTTGTTGTTATCTCTATGTTTCAGATGGTCTCTTTTTAGGTTTTTTTCCTCTTCATCTCTCCCATCCTTTTTTTCCTTTTTTTTTTCAACCTCCTCGTATTTATCATTGGGTTCATCTACCACCGACCCTAATTAGCTTGGGCTAAAGGCGTTGTTGATGTTGATGTATGTAATATCAGATCGGAGACAAGTATATGGAATATGCTAATAAGATGGCTGATAAAAAAAACGATAAAGTATAATTGTCAAGATTTCTTCACAAGCCTTCAAGCTAACAACCCCTACTCATCTAGAAAGAGTCATGTCTATGTCGAATAATGATGGAAACATTTGCTGGCTGGAAATATGACCCATCACTTTAGTCAGAGTCAAGATTTAGATACAAATATGATAGAAAATACAGGCCACTCATGAAATCATGCAGTGCTGCCTCTAAGAACATATACAGCCATGGCAAATTACACAAACTTCTTTGGAAGTTGGCTCTGCAAGTTCATCAAATGTTTGTTGTAATTTTCAAAATCTGAGAAATTATTTGAAATGATACAGACAGTGGAAAAATTAAAAATATGAATGTTCAATTAGGAAGTTAAACTCTAATTTTACAAAATCCTATTTTTCAATAGGCTGTGTTTTGCCAAATCAATAAGTAGCTGTTAAGTAAAAATTCCAATTTATAAATGTGCCAGACAGAGAAGTAAGGCTGAAATGCTGTATGAACTACTTATATCTTGCCTGTTCCCAAAAGAAGAAGGTTGCAAAAGGACTCCAACGATTGGTTGCTCACTGGGTTCTGGAAAGCCTGCAGCTTCTATCAAAGAGAATAAAACAATGACAATGAGCAGTTTTTAAATCAAAGAAAATCAAATATGTTTAAATGTGAAGCATAGATGTATGAACATCAGAATAAGACATTTGAATATAATGGTTATTGATGATGTATATGTATTGTGACTCAGCATTAGTGATCTTAGTGCTGACCATATTTCCCTTGTCCAGAGAGTCCAACATGATTACCGTGCAGAAAATAAGAGTGTTACATATTGAAAGAAGTCTACACTAGGAGAAATAAGGGAGGGTACGGGATCCGTGAGGGAAGCAGTGAAAGAAGTAATGATAGAACATTTAATTGATACTAAATCACAGATGGGCTGTGAGCATAAAGAACAGACAGCTGTCAGCATGTGAATGGAGAAGACTATAGTTAGAGGGAGAGATGAATTGTGAATACTCATTAGTAGTATATTGTTTATGTTCATTGCAATTTCTGCCTATTGTTACTCATTTGGTTCCTAGAGCTATACAATCTTTACGTTTTAGTACCTACACCTAGAAATTACTCGTTTTAGCTCCTACACATATACTTTTTAACTCGTTTAGTCCCTATACGTACATCTTTTAATTTGTTTTAGTCCCTACAGTTTTGGACAGCAACGACTAAATTGAAAAGTATATGTGTAGAGACTAAAACGTAGACATTGTGCAGGTATAGGGACCAAATGAGTAATTATACTTTTTTCATCTGTTTTGTTATTGTTTCTGTGCTTTACTCAGGACTTTACTCAGGTTTAAGGAGCTAAGCTCCCTTTTTGTTGAATAAAACTATAAATAATACCCAGTGATTTTCAGTTCCTATCATCTCAAAAGAATATTTGAGAATTTATGATTAACCGAGAAGATTGACGAATTGCATGTATGGCTTAAGATAATGCACTATATGTATTTTATATATATATATATATATATATATATATATATATATATATATATATATCAATCATCAAAACAAAAGACCAAAAATAAATACCCCTTAAAAATTTTGCAGACAAATTGTATGATGACTTCAAAAGTTGTCCTTCCTCAGCTTCAAACTTTATCACAGAAAATAAGCCATGCTGATCTCCAACATAACTGCACATTATAACAGAGTAGCAATGGTATTAATCAAGTGCCTTGTAATCACAACCATTTGCAGCTAACTACTACTAGTACTACGAACAAGAGGAATAATATACAGATTTACTGAATATGAGTATTTCACTAACTTACATGAAATGTGAACCGCTGATTACAGAAAAAGCAGTAATATCAAACTCCCATTGTAAAGAACAAACAAGGCTCCGGCTCTCAAGATTCCAAACCTGCCAAAATTGTTTAAAAAAACAAAAAAGACTAACTAAATGGGCTCAACTTAGTAAACATTCTGATAGAACTGGACCAGAAAGATAGATGAAAGAGAGAATCTTTATTGAAAAAGAGAGCAATTACAGCAGCTGCAGTTGATAGGAACTGGACCAGCAGAGAAGAGAACACCGAATTTTATTGATTTCTGGAGAATACTCCAGCTGATACAAATGTGATTTCGAGGATCACAGCCTCCTGTTACTTTCCTGCTCCTTTTCCCCAGCCACCCAACTGCTATTTATATCTAATTCTAACCCCCACAGTTATTTATAACTGACTAACAATCAGTTATAACTAACTGAACTAACTTGTATTTACTAATTGGCCCTCCTATTATACACTTGTCCCTACCTCCTACTCCTTGTCACATTCTAAACCATAACACCTATAATAATCAAGGAACTAAAAGTCAATTGCCTTACTGATATAAATTATAAACCATTAGTTGACATGCTAGAGTGCCCATTCATAAACAATCACAGATATTATTTTCATTCTACAATTAATAATGAATGGTAAGAAAAGAAGCCAGAAAAACAACCACACAACTTAGATATCAATGATAGGTCTTAAGGAGCGATGAAAACCACAATATGTAGGCTCTCTAGGGGGAAAGAGAGCAGGAGAGGCAGGCAATTGCCTTTGTTAGAAAAATGTATCAACACAAACAGAAATTTACCTGGATATCATTGTCATTTAAGACACCAACTAAATGCCCCTGGTTTTGCAGGAACTGCAAGTGCCAAAAGAATCCAAGCATCAATATGCCACTCACATAAGCTTAGATAGCTAAATATTTGATAATTTCGTATCATAGAAAATCCAACAAGATCTAACTGCATATCAATTTCAGAAGTCCAATGCCACTTACCTCCAAGTATTTGTAAGGCAATTGCTTAGGAGAAACCAATAGTCCTTCTATATTATCACCCCCAATCACCTTAAGTCTTCCATCCCTGCCATTAAGCTACACAATATAAGCAATCAAACACACATCTTATAAACATCCACTTGCCAGCTATATAAATCATGCTATATGCCTCATGTCCAGGCATCACTACATTTGAAGAATCACGCATTGTCCATTACAACAATAAAAGGGTTATGTCATCACCACATTCGCTGGCTAAACACACAAGAATTATGCCAGTTGGACTTTCTCTTATGACTATCACATGCATGCTTTTAACCAAAATAACCAAAATAAACATCAATACGAAAAAACGAATTTAGGAAACACCCTGCCTCCCTTACACACCAACAAGTATAGTTAGAAAAAATAAAGCCACCAAGATGTTTCCCCCCGAAATATCTGAATTCACCTTAACCAAATAACACTTGTCTTAAACAGCTATAGAATAAATGAAAAAAGACAAAAAAAAAAAAAAAAAAAAGAGCAACTTTAAATTACTCATCAGTTACCACGGCTAATTAGAATAACCCCAGATTAATTTTTTCTAAAATCTTGAATCCCATTCTCGTTTATTTACCTGGTTATGCAATAGGAGCAAAGCAGACTGCAGTTACTAAACAACAATAGTACTATAAATATTAAATGAATTTTTTTTAACAATATTGTAACTTACAAGTACTGTAGTCTGCAATATCCCAATTAATAAAAAATAATAACAATTAACAATAAAATCAGAGAGAGAGAGAGAGAGAGAGAGAGAGAGAGAGAACTGACAAAGTCCCAATAGCCAAAAGTCGCTGAATGGGGTCAAAAGCGAGAACTGAAGCAGTGGATGGAATGCCATAGTGAATCACAATTCTGGGATCCAACTCACTCCCTTGCAAACCACCATGCTGCAACTTGTGCTGAACAAAATCCAACCCAAACTCAGAATTATTTTTTTAAAAAAAGTAAAGGAAACCCAGAAGAAGAAAAATGAAGTTGGATAAGAAAGAGAGGAATTTTTTTTTTTTTTTGGAATTTACGTTGGAATGGTGCTGCACAGCCTTGTGCAACAACCTCTTGGCAAACATGGTTGCCGATGATGTTGTTGTTGTTGGCGTTGGTTGTCTTCCACAGTTTGATTTGCTTTGTTGGGCTGATGATCATTCCAATGCTTCGAATTTTCTTTTTGCATCCAAAATCAAACTTTGTTTTTAATTATTATTATTATTATTCTTTAGCTCGTGTGCTGCTGGTCAATGCAATAGTGTTTAACACCTTTTTTATTTAAATTTAAATTTGATTTGATTAATCGTAGATTTTGTAAAATTATTTAATTTATTAATATGGGGATGTAGCTCAGATGGTAGAGGGCTCGCTTAGCATGCGAGAGGTACGGGATCGATACCCCGCATATACCCCGCATCTCCATTTAGTATGGCAATTAGAAATTGGTTTTTAACTTCTTCTTTTTTCTAGAAGCACTTTTAGAAGAGAAAAGTAAGAAGAAAAAAATAAAATGAGCTTTTCCATAAGCTAAAATAAGTATTTCATTAGCTAATTTGTAGATGTCATCTTATCTTTTAGAGAAATTATATTGGTGAGCTTCTACAAATTAGCTAATGGAGAGCTTATTTTTACTTATAGAGAAGTTCATCTCATCTTTTTGTTCTTATTTTCTTCTTCTAGAAGTGCTTCTAGAGAAGCTTACCCAAACAGACCCGTTTTGTTATTCAATAACGGCTTCATGTTATTCAGAATATTAATTTGTGACTTCAGCATTTTTTTCTTTTCTAGCCGTTATTGTACAAGTATATTTCTAGATAAATATAAAATACAAATTTAAAAATAAAAGTATAAAATAAATTATTAAAATTCTCAATCTAAATTTTAAAATTTAGTTTGACTAATGAAATGTTATTTTAATGAAAATTTGTACTTAATGTTTTTTTTTTTGCAACAAAGAATTCTCCATCTATTATTCACAAACCTTTAGAGTAGATATGGCAACAGAATCCGATTTCATGGGGATCGAATCAAACCCGTCCCGACTTTGAAAGGGAAAAAATCACGTTGATCGGGTTCGGGGACGGGGGTGAGTATGAGATTAAAAAAGTAAAAAAGTTATATTTAAGTTGTTTCTTTTTTTATTATGTAATTTGAAGGATGTGCTACTTAATCATATGATGTACTACTTAATTTTAGAATAATATATATTTAAATGATACTGTATTTTGGGAGAAATTAAATATGCATGTCCTTATTTTATGCAATACCTAGATTTTATGATTTTAATTTAAATGATTGATTTGATTTTATAATTTTTAAATTCTGATCTCATTCCCATATTTTGAATATTGTTTTTTTTACGTAATTATCCTTTTCGGTCCATTTTTTCAATAATAAAAGTTATATTATTTTTTTAATTTTTTAATTTTAATTAATTAGTGGGGGTTGGACAGGGAAACCCGACCGTCAACGGAGACGAGGATGAGATATATATTTTTAACCCCAACGGGAATCGAGATGTGAGATCGTGGAGCAATTTTAGACTAGGGCCGGAGATAGAAAATGCAAAATCCATCCCAGCTCCACCCCATTGTCATACCTACCGTAGAGGACACATGAATAAGCTTCCAAATAATGTTGAACAAATCAGATTATTCAGCAACATGCTGAGGTAAAAGACAAAGGTAAGCATTGCTAACCATAAACAATTTGTCCTTCCATGACCAGCAATCCAATACTTCCCTTTGGGGTGAATAATAACATGTGCAATCTAAAAAATAACAGGGAATGTCAGTATAATTTATTCTTAAATTGTATCCTAAATTCATATGTTTTGCAAAATAATTCCGAAGATTAATGAGACACATTCTTATTATTTTTTCAAATGTTCTAATTATCTCATCAATGATATCCTAAATTCATATGTTTTGCAAAATAATTCCGAAGTAATGAGACATATTCTTATTATTTTTTCAAATGTTTTAATTATCTCATCAATGATTATTTATTACATTAATTTTTATTTGCTATGCACCCGGAAAAGAAAAATAAAATGACTCATAAATAAGAATATTTATAAAAAAGAGTAATTTATTTGCATTTCATATGCTTCCTCGGTCCTTATTTATAAAATATAATTTTGAATTTTTATCTTTTTTATAATATTTTATTCAGCTATTTTATGCATTAATTATTTATTGTCTATCTTATGGAGATTAAAGAATATGAATATATTCTTAATAAATTTAAGGATCAATTTAAAAATTATTATAATTATAGAAAAATTTAATGTTAATAATTAAATTAATCAACTTTTTAATAAACATAAATTAGTAAATTATGTCGTATAATTAGGAAAAATGGAGTAAAAGATAATTTAAAGACGACCCAGGCAATTTATTGAATTTAAATTGTTCTGAAAAGAATTGGATAGTGTAGTCAAATAGATTAATTGGTCACGTCTCTCTTTTATATTTTATATATATATATATATATATATATATATATATATATATATATATATATTAGTTGGTAACGTCACGTGTAAGAAGTAACTAAAAAATGTCTAGCTGGGGTTGCGTGTCACTTTTCGGTTTCTCCTACCAATTTCCTTTTAACTTTGGTTTCAACTTTCCACTTTCTACTTTCCACACACAGCAAAAAAACTGAAAAACTATTGCAACCATGACTCGCCCCAATCAAGGTCTCTCTTCTCTTCTCTTTTCCCTCCCAATATCCTTTTTTTTCTCTTTCATTTTTTGGTTTTTTTTTTTTGTGATCAACGTAATAATATCATTATCATATGATTTGAAAAATGTTGCTACACTTTAATTATTTCTAATCATCAATTCGCTTTGATTTGATTCTCATGTCACAGATAATAATGCGAATATGAAGATGCCTTCGTATTTTAATTTGCCATCACTTGATATTTCTGTGGCATTTCCACAAGCCACTCCAGCCTCTAATTTTCCTCCTTGTGGTAACTAACATTAATTCACATTGACATTTTTATTTTGGAAGTCTTCACATTTATATTTACATATAATGAATAACAAATATGAACTCATCCAATTTTCAATCGATCTTATTATTATTCTTAACGAGATATCTTTGTATGTGTGTTGAATATTGTTGGGAAATTCAGCTTCGGATTATTTTCATTTCAATGACTTGTTGAAACCGGAGGAGCAGGCCGTGAGGAACAAAGTGAGAGAGTGTATGGAAAAAGAAATTGCTCCTATAATGACTGAGGCATGTTTCTCTTCTCTTTCTTGCTTATTGTCATATAAAAAAACAGAAATAGGAAAATACTCAGCTGAAATTCCTTATAATTCGACAACCATTCTGAGTGTACTCTTTATAAGCTATGTTAGGATTGCTGTTCACCTTCACCCCTTTCAAAAGTACATTCAAAATAAACAATATAAAGAATATCCTTATCCAAAAGTACATTCAACACCAAAAAGTACTTCCAGAATAGAATGGTTTTTCAAATTCAAACATGCCCTATATCTTTCATTCTAAACGTACTTTTACAGTTATCCTAATATGTGCTTAGTTTAGTACTGCTCATTAATCAGACTTTTGAGTTTTTTTTTCTTGAACATAGATTACGGAGGTAAAACTTCAATTTAGATCGGAAAATAACATAGAAACACTTTAAAAAATGCATCTAAGATTTTCCCTGGAAAATATCTATGTTGGTGCTCCAACAATGAATATATGAGTAAATATATAATTTGGTTTCTGAAAGTAGAGTGTTACTTTGATCTATGAAAATTTTTATCCATACAAATTGGTTGAAGTGGTTTACTTGTAAGGATGGAAATTTTCCAGGGTCGAAGTGACATTTTTGGAGACTAAATTGTATGTTTACTTGTATGTAATTAACATTGAAAGACCAATTTGACTTATAAATTGAAATTAAACATTTGTGTATTTATTATTAGAGGACCAAACTGTTGATAATTGTACTTTCAGATGACCAAATTTGATGTTTACTCTGGTTTTCTAGGGTGAGGAGTGGAGGGGTTATCTTTTTTCATTTTTATTTTTAATTCTCCTGACACTCAATCTCATACTATTTTATCAGTACTGGGAGAAGGCTGAGTTCCCATTTCATGTTATCCCAAAGTTTGCCGCCCTGCGTATTGCTGGTGGCACAATTAAGGTTCTCTATTTACGTATATTGCTTCTTAGAGTCTTAGGTGTAAGACACTGCAAAAGGAGTTCTTACCTAGCTTTGACTGATTCTCAGGGTTATGGTTGTCCTGGTCTTTCCATAACTGGAAGTGCTGTTGCTACAGCAGAAGTTGCTAGAGTTGATGCAAGCTGTTCAACTTTCTATTTGGTTCATTCTTCCTTGGCAATGCTCACTATTGGTAATATCTTTTCTTTGTTAATAATAAATCTCTGAATGGTAACCTTTTTGCTATTAGTTATTCATATTTCCTGAAATTTTATGTCTTTGATTGGCCATCAAGTATAGCATTGTGTGGGTCTGAAGCTCAGAAGCAAAAGTATTTGCCTTCTTTGGCTCAAATGAAAACTATAGCATGTTGGGTAAATTAACTTCCTTGGATTTGAATGATTTGTATAGTTTTGCTTAAGTACCACTCTTAAAAGAGGTTTTTTATTTTTATTTTTATTAGGCTTTGACTGAACCTGACTATGGAAGTGATGCCAGTGCTCTGAAGACAACAGCAACAAAAGTCCAGTGCCTTATGTATCTTATCTACCAGTTGTTTTTGACTCAGTCTTCTTAATCAGACATATTTCACCGTGTCAATTGTTCCAATGTTCAATAATGTATTCCTTCTTTGCATTGAAACTATCAGGTGGGAGGTGGTTGGATCCTTGATGGCCAAAAGAGATGGATAGGAAACAGTACGTTTGCTGATTTGTTGGTTATCTTTGCTAGGAATACGACAACGAATCAAATAAATGGGTAAGCCATAGGTGTACTTACTCCTGTTATTGTTCAATACTTGTATCTAAGATGCCTATAAATGAACTATTAGTATTCCATCTCATTTATAGGTCATGGAGATCCAAACATCCATGAAATTTCATTGATTACCTTAGACTCTAGCCTTGCATCCTGAAAGAAAATAGAAAAGAGGAAACGAAAGCAAAGATTAACATCATTAACACCATATCAAAGTGAAGAATATAAGCTAAGAAAAGTAGAAAACATTATGTTGAGACATTCAGAATTCTAGATTATTTTTCATATATATTTTCTCTCATGCTTTATATTTTGTTGCTGCTCTTGTGTCCGGTTTCACAAGTACTCTTTTTGCTTACATTTTTTTGGTACCTGTTATTTCAGATATATTGTCAAAAAGGATGCACCAGGATTAACAGTAACAAAAATGGAGAATAAAATTGGACTTAGGATCGTACAAAACGGAGACATAGTTATGAGTAATGTTTTTGTCCCTGATGATGACAGAATAGAAGGAGTCAATTCTTTTCAGGATACAAACAAGGTAGAATTAGTATGATCCTTGTCTCTGCTGTTATTTCAAGAATGTGATTTTTCAATAATAAATAAATGATGGTATTACTCTTGCTGTTTATATTACTTATATTACCTGATGAAATAGTAGAGCATTAATCAATCTAGGTTCCTGTGTCCTTTTGAAGCTAGCTTCAATGGCTAGTGACATTAGAAAGCAAATGCAGTTTCATCCTATTGAATATGTTACTCTAATGCATGTTACTTTTACATTATTTTCCTTTAGGGGCACATCACTTTTTTTGGTAAATATTGTCATATCTGCTTTTGAAAACAAGTCCAGTCTAATTTTCTTTTTTCATTTCATTGTATTAGTCTATAATTGTCTTCTCCATCAAATTCTTGCTCCAATTTAAAGAGTTGTAGATTATATGCACGGTTTTATTTTTGAGATGTATGGTAGACTGGTCAAATTGTAATTTTGTATTTTGTCTATTTAATTACATGTTGCTTATTTGTCTTAGCTATATCTCAATACAGGTACTTGCTGTTTCACGTGTAATGGTTGCTTGGCAACCTATTGGTTTATCAATGGGCATCTATGATATGTGTCATAGGTATTCTTAGATAGCGTGCTAGTATACTTCAACTAAAGCTTCACTGCAAATCATTATTCTAAAGTGAATTGAAATGTGTGTTGGTTATCTTTGCTAGGTACCTAAAGGAGAGGAAGCAATTTGGAGCACCATTAGCAGCTTTCCAAATCAGTCAACAGAAACTTGTTCAAATGCTAGGTAACATTCAAGCAATGATTCTTGTTGGTTGGCGTCTGTGCAAGTTGTATGAGAGTGGTAAAATGACTCCAGGTCATGCTAGCTTGGGGAAGGTAATTCCTAACCACCTATTCACAAAATAAAAGAAAATCTCACCATGTAATAAAAGCTTTATGTTGGCTACTTTGTTGTTGTTAATTGAGGTAGATAATTGATGATAAATTGTCAACCATATTTCAGTCGTGGATTACCCTGAGGGCAAGAGAAACAGCTGCCTTGGGGAGAGAATTGCTTGGTGGCAATGGAATTTTGGCTGATTTTCTAGTGGCAAAGGTTCTCATGCCTAATTTCTTATTTGAAATTTATTTTGTTGAACCTCCTGTTGGATCTAGATTAAAATAGGCCAAAGAATGAATATCATTTTTTAGGTCTTTGTTTGATTAATTTTTCCATAAATATTTATAAAAAAGGAAAATAAAAAAGAATTAAAAATTAGCTCATGCTCTTCATTTTTTTATAAAAGCTTCTTTTTATCTATTTTTTCAAAAAAGTTAAAATGCATAAATTTATTATATTATACAAAGTATTCAAGTCCCTCGTCACACCATAAATTTATTATACAAAGTATTCAAAGTACGATACAAATACCAAGGCTTAAATCATACCTCATGCAAGTAATATATCATGACTACATGCAAACTGCCTCACTATATCATATAACTTTATTATACAAAGTATTCAAGTCCCTCGTCACACCATAAAGAAGTCCTTTGGTCCTTGTTTTATTTGATTTGTTAGTGAAGGCTTTAGTAGTCTATAATTAAACTTAAATATGAGCTTGCAAAATGCAATTACTACTAGACATATACTATTAGCACTTTTTTGTTGGGACAGAAATATTATTTTGTTTCCTCACGTGTTTTCTGTTTTTCTTCTCTAATTTTGCAGGCATTCTGTGACATAGAACCTATCTACACCTTCGAAGGCACGTATGACATCAACACCTTGGTTACAGGCAGGGAAGTCACTGGTTTTGCCAGCTTTAAGCCAGTTGCTCAAAAAAGTAGACTGTGAAAGTGTAAAATGTGTTCCTCTATGGACTAATAGACTTCATTGGTTTATGTATTTATAATAATAAGAATTGAATAACAATCCATAAGCATTAAATAATTATACAAATGTGTGAATAACAAAGCAGGGAAATGAAAATTAATGATCTTGGGATATTCTTCCAGTCCATATCCACTCTTTCACTTCTGATAACTTGTAGATGCTGAATATTTGAAACTGCTGCTTTAGCGTTAGTTATTGTCCTGCTGTTGCTGTGTGAATGAACTTATGAACCCCTTGTGTTGAGGAAAGGGCCAAAAAGACCCCTTAGGGAGAAACCCACTTTGCTGCAATGTCAAAGTGCGTGGGATGTTGAAAAAGTAATTTTCAAGGTTCCACATCCTATACATCCCTCCAAGTTCTTCACTAGAAAACATGTCTTAATATCACAAAAGAAAAATAAAATAATCCTTAGGTATCTACTACCTACTTAGTATGGTCAAATATAGCAACCAATTGAAATCTGGGTAGCTGCTAGAGTGAAGAGATCCATCAGTGCTTGTCACTATCTCATAGGTACAAATATATCGATGCTTTAGCCTCTAGATAAAAGCATGTATTGCATGGCCTTGTTTTGTTCACCATTGTTGATTGCTCATCAAAGAAACTTCAGGTAGAGAGAAACAGCATTACCATCAAATGCTGAACATGCTCACTGCCCAATGCACATCATCCACCATCATGATGCTAAAAGGCTTAAGGCCTATGTATGTATCCATCCTCCAACTCAAACCAGTTCCCTAAAGACAAAAACCGAAAGCACCTTACATAAAAAGCCTTCAAATTCCCATGATTGACTTTTCACCCTTGGTCTCCATTCTGGGCATCCTTGTCCAAACCCCAAGACCTGATCCTGATCTGAAGCTCAGCCACAGCAACCAAAAATGAGACAATCTGAGCAGGTCTCAGTACCTGCAAAATCTTCAAAGATGTGTTTGTCCTCAAAGCATCTGCATTGGCCACAAGATTCTCCAATGTCTCTCTGAAAGTGCTTGGAACAGAAGAATCCTCCTCTGCCATGAAGGACCTGCTGAAACATACCCTCCCATGGCTCCTTGCCATGTCCACTAGCGGTGGAGCTGCCACACTCTCATGAAGCTTGGCCAACTCATCATTGAGGGCTCTCTCCTTCACCTTGGTCTCTTGGTTCAGCAGACTCAACCTCTCCTTTTGTTCTTCTGACAAATCCTCCAAAGCTGTGTTCACAACCTGAAAAGACACTCCTGGCTTGAACCCCCCAACCCAAAGGAAGGTTCTTTCCAATGAACTGAACCATGGTGGTGAGAAAACAAGAAGAACATTTTGGTGGGCAATCTTTGATTTCTCTTCAAAGTATTGTCCATAGTGGCAGATTACCCTGTTGATTAATTGCCTCACATCATCATCATCCTGCGTCTCCTGAGAGTGTTGCTGAGCTGAGAGAAGCTCGTCAAGGTAGCCTCTTTGGCGCACCATCCACCCTTGGAGAAATGCCTCAAATGAAGCAGCATTTGCATCAGTCATCTATGCATTCAGGGGTGAGTGACACACAGAGAGAGGGATAGAGGAAGGGAAATGGAGAATATGGTTGGAGGTGGTTCTTAGAACATGTGTTTCAAAGGGGTTCTTGGGAAAATGGGTTTCTTGCAATTGGTTATGGGAAGTTGTTGGTTTGCTTAGGGTGGAAGCGTTGTTTGGATGGGGCTTAGAAGGGAAGCCTAATGAAAAAAACAGAGTCATTTGGAACAAAACAGAGTGAGCGGTGTTCAGTTAGGGAAACAGAGAGATGATAGAAATAGTGGGCGTTGGGACTGGTTTCGGTGCAATTTGTCGGCACATGCTTGGGTTTGGAGGCAGGTGTTAATGCTAAAGAAGTGTGGTGAAATACATAATGGGGAAAAGGGGATGAGTTGTGGTGTGGGGTTGGTTGTTCATTCATGTGAAGGTGCTCAATTATGGTGGGGGGTGTTGGTATTTGGGATTTGGGTTTTTGGATTCATACTTGGTGCGAGGATTAATCAATTGACATGGTGACACATAGAAAGGCCATGCTACCTTAAGGTGCCATCTTAGTTTAGACTATTGATTTCATGACAAGTAAGACAGAGAAGTGTAGAAATGAAGCCAAGTAAGATAGAGAACTGACACAGATTTTTTGATCTGGCAGGCTGTAAGGGTGAATAAAGAATCTTATGCTACTACACCACTAAGCAAGCAAGTCAGAATTTTCCACTTTATGAAAATATGCAAATTGAGACTATTAAGAGAGCAATAACAATATTATACTCTTACAAATATAATATTAAAAAGAATTACTTTGCATGGTGAAAATGGTAGTATCCTAAAATGTAATTATACATCATTATGACTCCAACCGTTGCTGTCATGCATGTTAGTTCTGCATTTTGTTAATGCACCTTAGTTTCTTTTGACATATGCATATCATTAGTACTAGTTATATTGTCTGATATGTAACTGTTTGTTATATAAATTACGCATGACTTCTATTCAAATCTTTTTATTCAGACAACGTTACATTACTAGATATTTTATTTTCTTGGCGGTGACACATGAAAATAATTAATGGGCGCGTTAGTTGTTACTAGAGCGTTTTGAAAGTAAGTTTTGTAAAGGTAAAAAACTCTGCATGTTGCCAACACAACACTACACCCCTTTATTATTAGGACCGTCTAATCCACTTAGATTCTCTGCTGAAAGTCTGTTCTATGCTTTTTTCTGGGGTCAAGCATCGGTATGAGTGTACATTTGCTGCAGTAAAATGATACAATATTTAGAGAAGTAACTTAATTATTGATCAATGTAAGACTTGGACTATAGATGTGACCATATTTATCTTCTTATAATATTCATAATTATAATATTGCATCAAATTCTCTTGCTAATTTCAAATTTCAAATTTGTCATGGTTTACATTATGCCTTGACAAATAATAACAATTCTAACCATTGGGTCAAGGAATAATTAAACCATGACCGATAGAATTTGAAATTACATAACATTAGTGATATTCCGTTCAAGTTCTAATATGTGCAACTGATAAGCACAAAATTCAAACTAATAAGGAAACGAACAAATGCAAGGGGCGAAAAATAAGAAAAAAGACTCAAACATTTTGACAATTAGTGACATGTGGAGTGATGATTAAATATAGATAGTTAGAGAAAAAGACAAGATCATAGCATGTAAAAACTACCAGGCAAATACTGTGGGCAGCCATTGGACGTTTCAGATATAAGAGGGCTTCAACTTTCAAGTTTATTTATCCTTTTTGGTGTCTCTCTATTGGCTTAATGTTCTTTCTTAATGTTGGCTATTCATGGTGAATATTAGCTACAGAATGACACCTAATAAGTTACTTCCTTAAGCTATGTTTGAATCAAAAGTCAAAGACGTACTTTTAAAAATTTTAATGTACATTTTCAAATTCCAAACATAAAATTAAAAAAAAGGAAAAAAAATTGTTGTTTTATAAATAAAAATGCTTTCTAAGTTCTCTCAACAATATCTAAACATGCACTTCTCAGTTATGTGATCATAAGCAGAAGGTGGATAAATCTTTTTTATTTATGCCCTTCCAGTTATTAATAAAAGTTGAGTATGGTTAATTCAGATTAAATTTAAAATAAGAATTATTTTACACTTGCATAATACAAAAACGTGGTCATTCGAAATGTAGCCAAAATCATTCATGTCTCATCCAATCCGTTTGATCATTACTATGGATCAATTGAGTTGAAAGTAAAATTTACACCATCAATAAAATACTAATCAAATTTTATCATAACCCTTTGAATCGTGCAACTTTGAGAAACAATAATTTTGTTTTTCGTTTTTGCCAAACTTAGACTTCTCTACCCTTTTATTTGTTGATTTTAA
Source organism: Glycine tomentella (assembly GCA_007407185.1). Classification (NCBI taxonomy): domain Eukaryota; kingdom Viridiplantae; phylum Streptophyta; class Magnoliopsida; order Fabales; family Fabaceae; genus Glycine; species Glycine tomentella. Next base: position 697,549 of record PYAF01002421.1, on the reverse strand, counting down.
CCAACAGATGGACAATTCAATAGACAGGTGAATGGCTATGCATGTAATAACTCATAAAGTTCATAGATAACAACTACCTATCTGAAAACAAAATATTGAACAACATAAGCATCATCATATTTACAATCTCTGGAATGAGACCATACAAATTTTTTACGTTTGGTTCAAAAGGCCAGTGAATTGTATCACAAGAGGCCACACAAACGGGGTCTTGAGCAGAAATGTCTTCCATTAGCTTTAACAATTGCCATGACACCAGCAGTTATTCCAGCACAGAGTACAGAAGACACATAGTGCTGTGTATTTCGACCCGCTATAAAATAAACAAGAAAAATACAAAATTGAGGAAAGAAAAGAAAAGAAAAGCATCAAGGACCCTTTGTTCAGATAGAAGAAACAAAATCATATACCTTGCTGAAGAGTGAAGGTTGTTGCAGTCAAACCTCCAATTATCAAAGCTGATGCCACAGGCAGGTACTGCATGTTTACAGTTTTTCACAAAACATGTCAATACCACTGATTGTTTGTCTTACAAGACATTTAAAAAGATTTGGTGTAATGTAATTATCTATGTCCACAATTTAAATTTACATGTGCTGAGATGGCTTGTCAAGAATTTGGTAATTTGTATTCTTCCTATAGTTAATTACACTCAAGAATGCATAATGCAACAATTTGTATTTGTCATAAAATCAGAACTGCTCCTTGGGTAGATGCCTTTTTCAACTAGGTAGAAGAAGCTGCGTGGATCAAACAACGCCAAATCCATTTAAGTCAACCATGATCTCCAGAAACTAAAACAGCTTCTACATTATTGCATCCCCATCTCTGTTTGGGCCAGGGGAGATTATTGGACATCCTAGATGACAAGGTCCTTAATCCCCCACTAGTAAAGGTTGGCTCTTTTTATTTTTCAATTCATTACAGATTTCCAGGATTGTGGGGGGTGGTAGAAAATAGAAAGATGAGGCATTGAAGCTACTTACCGTTAGAGGTTCAAAATTATTCGACTGGAAAGGAGAAGGAACGTTTCTGCTGACATTATAATGACCACTTATCAAATCCAGGGCATCCTGCAAAAGATATGAAACTTATTAAATACTTGACCGAGTTCCCTTTATTTAACGGAGCGGTAAGAATTATGCACATAAATGAACTTGCCTGCCGAATCCCATCCTGGAAGTTATTCAAGTAATATCGGGAAAGTGCACTCACCCCATCTTTAATCATTCCAGTTATTGTTTGTTTCCCATATCTGCACCATATTTCCAAAACGTACCAGTATCACAGAAGGGAAACATAGCAACATAGGACTTTCAGGACCAAAAATTTCATACCTAACTAAGTCCCCCTTGAGTGCATGTGTCCCAGCATACTCGAGACTTATCTCATCACCTTGCTCTGCCCACACTAAATAAAATAAACAAAGCTCAAATAAGCAGGGCAATAATTCACAAAGAATGGAAGAACTTATCTAGAAATTCCATACATATTCTAAATTTTCCATATTCCTCTGCAAACATGGAAATGCACTCAGAGGAAGTCAGCACTTCAATCCTCTGCAACTGAAGATTTAATGACTTCTGGGCCAGATAACACTAAAAACAACATAAAGATAGTCATGTAACTGGACATATTACACATATCCAAACAGGAGGACAATCAGACAAGGATTAAGAAAATAACAAGTCCAAGCATTCAATTAATCCCTTATCAACATACCTGAGTAACATTTGTTCGATCAAGGGAATCAATGCAGTTTACTCTGACAAGTCCTCTCTGCTCCTCTAGTATATTTCCTTGTCTATCTATCAAGAAGTATCTGCTCAGCTGAAATAGCAATAATTAAAAATCTGAATTATAGATTTGCCAGTATACCTAGATTGTGGCAACTAGCTATTGAATTTGTACACAATACTTAATTTTTTTCCCATTACCTTTGTTTTTCAAAATCCTCCGAGATTTGATCATAGAGGATTTTTAGATTATCAAAGTTTGAGCTCCCACGGTAGTGATGAAAATCAAAGGGCACATATCTGCCATAATCCGTTGTTATAAAAATAATGTTAAAAGAAAAAGGAAACAATGACACACAATAATCATATTCGTGTCAAGCACACTGAAACAGCTTAAGCTATAAACAGCCAAGGCAAACTTAATAGTTCTTGGATGTAAAATAAGGTTCAACATCAACATCATCAACAGCACCTTTAACCCAAATTAATTGGGGTCGGTGGTAGATGAACCCAATGATAAATCGAAAATAAAGTAAAAGAGAGAAACAGAGTTAAATATAAAAGAATGGTGAGAGGAAAAGAGAAAAGAGGAAGAAAAGAATTAAATAAATTATCACCTCACATTTTGCTGATTTTGCATTTCAGCAGCATATGCTGCACTTAATTGACCTTCTTCACCATGCTACAACATTAAAATTAACAAGAAATTGCTTAAAATAATACACACAAAGTAACAACTAAGAAGCACTTAAAGGGAACTTAGCAGTGGAGACTGGCTATTATTATATCCTTAATGACATGCTAACCAAACTCAACCAAACCATAGCCCCAATTTCCCAACGTAAAATTTTGGGGATGAGAAAAGGGATACTGGAAAAGAAAAAACTCTTCGCATATGATCAGATGCAAAAGTCCCAAAGAAATTTGTTCAAGGCCAAATTTAAAAACCAAACACATTTTTACTCAACCATGAATGTCCTTGCCTCCAAAGCATCAAGAAGATGCTATGTATCTCTGGACTCGCGGTAAATCTGAAAAATAAATTTTTGACAAATTCGTTGCTTAAAGTAGAAAGAAACCATACTTTATCAGTAAGATCAAGTGCTACTATCTCTCCATATCTTTGCATGAGATCATGGAAATGACGCTCCACAATCTTGGGCTGGAGTAGGAGTGGATGGGTAAAAAACAAAAGAACATGTATTAATGTAAATCTCATGATAAAACCATTAAAATGCTGGAAGAATTGAGAATAGAAGTATACTGTTTCCTCATGACTAATAACCCTAAGGTGCGGTTTATAGCTTAGATCAACAATCTGCTCCCACAAAAGGGGAATTGAACCTCGAGCCTGTGAAACAATCAATTGGAGAACAAATCACAATTTGGGAGACGAAAACATTGATATTTGCAGATAAAAGATGTTCTATGGTACTAGGATACCAAATTCTCATTAACCTCTCTCTCTCTCTCTCTCTCTCTCTCTGTGTGTGTGTGTATGTATATATATATATATATATATTCAAAATTTTGAAAGCGCAAGAGACTACAACATTCAAAGTCCTTCAGCATATTTGACTACAGAACCAATTCTCAGAAACATGGACAAAATGCTAGTGGAAAACATAGCCAACTGTGCAGAGAAACTATATTAATGAATAGCTGGAAGTTGATCATAAATAATGTATAATAATACCTGCAAAAATGAGAACTTGAATTCTTCAGTTTCAAGCAACTGTTCAGTTTCAATGAAATTAGCTGTGTCACCTTCAAGGTTAGCTCCTCTTCTCCACATTCTTGTTCCTATGTCAGTATATTGACATATTATAATGAGCTATCACAGACTTATAACACTCTTATTATAAGAAGCATTTTTGGGAATCTTACCTAAACGCCGTGTACATCTTCTTGAAAATAAGGTTACTGTAGCATTTGAGTCTTTTAGCTTCAGCTCTGCTGCTTGAAAGCTTAAGCCCAGTTAAGGGAGAACATTAGTGGCTTCTTATAGTGAACACATACTTCATTTTCATCATTTTTTAGGTATTGACATTATGTGGAGAGCATATGCACACACACAAAAAATAAAAAAAAATAAAAACAGAAGGGGCAGGGACAGGGAGAGCATAGGTAATTTAGACTTCAGGATATTCCCTTGTACTATGGGCACGATGAATTTGTCAACCTGCCAACATAAAGATAGGTGTTAAGAAGCATCCACATGATCATTCTACGAATGCAAAAGGAAGTTCATTAAAACTTTGAACACTTTTTCTTTATAAATAAAATACATCCTTTTATTATTGAAACTTAAAGCATTTATGCTTCAGCAAACTGGAAGAACTGCTAAATATTCTAACCTTCAACTCAATAAGCTCCTCCAGAAGATGTTTGTTCCAGACAAATCGAGGGTCAGCCTGAAATACAAATAGAAAAACGAAACCTAAACCTTTCAGAGTTTCTATTAATAATTGCATTAAACGGTATCAATGGAATCAAGAGGCCTTTATTTGATCTTTAGTTCTTTACTAATCTAGAATTAAATGCATCAGAGGAATGGTCCAGAAAGGACATAATACAACACATTTCAATAACATTACGGCAGAACTAATCAATAAAATAATGGATCGAAATGATGTAGTATAACCAGAATGAAACAAGATATACATTAAAATTAACTGTAACATAAAAAATCATTCAATTCTGCATGAACAGAATGTTGGCGGAGGAAAGCTTCACTCTTAATGAAAATAAGAAAAAGTAAACTTCAAATCACTAAATGATTTGATGACAATTATTCCCAGAAGATCAAGAATTATGTTAACCAACCTGCTTCCAGATTGGCTTACTTGTCCAGCCTTCTACTAACTTACTTCTTCTCTGCAAGCTGGTGGATACGAATTACATTTTATGAATATCAACCTTGGAACAGTATCAATATGATATGACAAAGATCATAATAAACCAGAAAGTTAAAGTCTGTGGTTCTTACTTTAATGTAATATCTGTTTCATATGAATAGTACAAGCCTGGCATTGACTCCACTACTTTTAGTAGGGTCAGGAAGAAAGTCTCATCCTTTTTCTGCAGAAAGATAGTACACATAAGATGTACTAAATGTGGATCACATACATTTTAATGATGTCTGAATGAATTCTGACTATACAAGTCCTTACTTCTTGAGCAGTTGAAAACCTCAAAGCTTCATTACATGCAAGTAATCTCATGGACATCAAGCGATATACTGGAAAGCCAAGGAAACTTCCAACTTCCTTCCGAGAGGTTATTACAATAGCATAAGTTCCTACATCCACGTACATAATGTTGAGCCTTAATGAGTATAAAGGAAGTTATGTTGTTAGACTTGGTGGTTACTTCAGAAAAAATTTTGTGTTCATCTCAATCATTTAGCTTGCTCAACTTCTTTTTGCTAAAGCAGATGCAGTGAACATGATTTACTTGAGAAGAAGGCTATATATTAGACATACATCCTTCACAAGAAAGGTGAAAGAAAAACAATTGTACGATCGATCAGAGCCTACATTTAGCAAAAAACTATGACTATATATTATGTACAATATTGAAGTGCAAACAGGATTAGATTTACTTCTTCCCTGGCCAACAAAAACCTCAACCAAATAAAGATCCTCAAGAGGACCAGGACAGGATTAAATGTTAATACCATCCAATCTAGCATGTTCACATCCAAAGGGACAAATGAGTCACTCTGACAATAAATGCAAATACAATTATACATAAAAATTTGACACAATAAACCTGCAAACGCACGTAAAAGACAAAAGTGTTCTCCAATTCAAAATAACAATGTTTTGCAAGAAGTTTATGGTAGTGCCATTGTGCAGTAAAATTTATTGCCAAACTGTGGCAGGCTCCTGGACAGTTTTATTATATAAGTAGTAGGCAACTCATGATAAGCATAACTACCTACAACCAATCTTATGGTTCCCACCACACCATAAATTGTAGATGTCCTCAATGGACTTCCAGAGAATGTGTCACCTGCAAAGAACAAGAAAAATCATAAAAATAGAAATAATTACAACAAAATTGTCAATTTCAAACACGTTTTTATAATTGCTTAATTAGCAACCAACCATACATGGAACTGAAACTAAATGACTAAAACCAAACCTCAACAGGTAAGAAACAATAACCTTTGACTAAAACCATTTCATAAATGTGTAAATGGACATATTCAGTATATAATACTACCCACGATCTGGCCAAAAGCAATATCCACCAAGACACTAAATATACTTCATATCCACAATTAAACGATCTATTCTTAAAATTCCAATACCCCCAATTTTTTTTGTTTTTCAACTTAAAAAATAAATTAACTTTTCAACTTATTTTCTCTGATTAACACAACAACAACAACAACAACAACAAGTAACAAACTTCACAGAACATTTCCTGCATTTTCTATGCAACCAATCAAGAAATTTTGAAGCTTCGATTCAGAAAAGAAGATTACTATCATCATCAAACACATTGATGTTGCCATCATGACGGTTAATCCAGAAGCCATGGTTGGGGGATTGATGGGATTCGATCACGAACTTGTCCTGAAACTCGAGCAGTTCCAGCTCATCGTAAAGCTTGAATCTTTCGGGTGAACTCGAAGGGAGTTCAATGTCCATTGTCAAATAATTGCAGAAACAAGACAACCCCAGAAGCAATTTAACAAGACAGCATTATTAAGACATAGTTTTTTGCCACAATAATGAGAAAGTCACAAGGAACAAACAACCCCTTCCTCTTCAACAACCAAGCACAAATTTGATGAATTTTTGCAGTAAATTACCATGATACCCTCCCAAATATTCTTAAACCAATGTTTCTAAACCAAATCATTCACCAAGTGACGTGTTTGATTTAGTTTATTGAGAAATATAATAATACATCAGCAACCGCATCAATCAATTGGTTTGAAATTACTTAAGATTAACAAGAAATTTTGTTTTAATTCCTAATTTTATAAAAATATAAATATATAGAAGAGAAGCTTTATTATTTATAATAATTTTATTTCATTCTAATAGAATTGTCTCTTATAAAATATATTAATAATTAATCACGAAATGAAGAATTAAATCACGAGAACAATTGTACTTTACAACTATGCTAGAATTTTAATATATATGAAGGTGAAGATAATAATCTACACATTTTTTTTCTTATTTTAATGTTTTGATAGTTTCATTTATTGGGTTGAACTTCCTCCTACAACAATGGCTCAGGCTCATTAAGGATTCTAAAACTCTAAATCTACTCAACCATTATAAATACCTTAGTTGAGGGTGGATGCAAGTGAGACAGAGAGAATTCAAAAATTGACATATTGAAATTAAGAGCCTCAAGTGACATTCTTGATAACACATTTGAGTTAAGTCTTGTGCTTTGCATTTGAAAGATATCTATAGAGATGTTTGAGTGTGACATCTTTAGAGAAGTTTGAATACCACCATACTTGATGATGTTTGATTATATCTCTAGTGAAAGGCTAGAAAAATTTGACTCTTGTAATCCATTATTCTTATAGTGGAAATTTGATTCTGAACTAGTGTCCCGTGAATTTTTACTTCTTTATATTGAGAAAATTTTTCCATGTTAAACAAATTGGGTGAGTTCTTCTCTATCTTTCTCCTCTTGCATTTTTTATTTCGCTTTGATAATTGACTTGAGGGTTCGTTTTTACTCAAAATCATGTATATTTTAAATAATATTGACATTAGGAAAAGGATAGAACTATAGGATAACAGTTATGTCTAATTCAACCTATGGAATGTTCGGCAAAAATTAAAAAATAATACAAATTAATTATTTAATTAGCAAAAGGGGGCGTTTTTTTTGAATATTTAGCAAAATGGGATAACCTAACACGCCCAGGCTAGGCGTGTTTAAACACGTCCAAGCCAGGCGTGTTTAGGTCCCCTTGTGCCTATAAATCCTTCTGAAAATGACATTTGGTCCATTCCGCCTTCTCTCTAGAATTAGCTCTGCCTTCTCTCTAGATTTTGGGTGTTGATTTGTCTGAAGCGAAGCCCTGCCGAATTCGAAGCGCTGCCGACAAGTAAGTCGATTTAACTGATTGTGCATAGTATTTAGTTTGTTATATTTTTAAATTAGAAAATTGTTAGGATCATATAAACTTGTTAGCAACATATATATTAGGTTAGTGAGTAGGGTTTTAGGTATTCCAGTGTAGTTTTAGGGTTTACGATGTGATTAGGGTTTAGGGTGTGGGCTAGTGATTAGGGTTACGTAATTCGGTGTAGGATTAGGGTTTACATTGTTATTAGGGTTTATGGCCTGGGGGACATATGTAGGTTTAGGGATTAGGGCTTAGGCTGTGATTAGGGTTGAGGGCCTGGGGTAGTGACGTATGTGTAGGGTTAATGGATTGTGGGTACAGATTGAAGGTATATGGGTATCGGTTGAGGTTCCAGGGCTTATGTTGTGATTAGGGTTTAGGCCCTGAGGTAGTGATTATGGTTTATGTAAATTGGGTTTAGGGTTTATGGTTGACATGGTGATTAGGGTTTATGGGTTGGGGTACAGAGTTAGGGTTTGTGTCTGCCGGGTTAGGGTTTAAGTGTAATGTAGTGATTAGGGTTTAGGTCTTCAGGGACAGACGTAGGGTTGATGGATTTCAGTTTAGGTTAGGGGTTTACATTGTGATTAGGTTTTATGGCGCTAGGAACAGACCTAGGGTTTAGGGTTTAGTTCTGATGTTCTGATTAGGATTTATGTCTTGGGTTACAGACCTAGGGTGTATGGATTCCGGTTTAGGTTTAGGGTTGATGTTGTGATGAGGGTTTAGGGCTTGGGTTACATACGTTGGGTTTATGGAATTCGGTTTAGGGTTTAGGTCTGATGTTGTGATTAGGG
>PYAF01002421.1:643489-655130 GCA_007407185.1 Glycine tomentella | reverse complement strand
GGTCTGTGATGTGCGTTTGTGTGCCTTGATAGAGCTTGACACTGTGGGTGCCAGAGGAGCAGACCATCAGCCGAGGAATAAAGCTGCTAGGCACGGCTTGCCAGGTGAGCTCATCGTTCTGGGGATTATTCCCTTTCTCTGGTTTGCCACCCAAGTGGGTGATGATTGCATGCCATGTGATATATATATATATATATATGTGTGTGTGTTTATGTGCATGCGGTTGAGTGAAAGGCCGATGTGGCCTGTTATTGTTGTTATATGTTGTGAGCCTGAGAGGCTCGATGAACGGTGCTTTGAGTGAAACTCAGACGGTTCCAGATATATTTGAATATATGATGGCCTAGTGTGTGCTGGGCTGAAATGATGAACCCTAGGATAGACACTGAGATAGTGTGAGGGTGTTGTGGCACCTGTGGCATCAGGTGTGTGGCCTTGGGCCTCTGGGTTGATGAACACTGTGAGAGTGTTCTGTGACTTTTTATGAGATAAAGACCATGAGATGGTCAGTGCTGGAATCTATAGGATACTGAAATAGTATCGGGCTAGATGAGGTTCCCTAGCCATAGGAAGAGTTTGAGGACTCCATTGGAATGGCTGATACTCCTTGGGAGGTGCCGCTGCTCTCCGCCTAAAGTTCTAAGGATGCATTGCCCGTATGGATGTTCCTCCTTAGGCAGTGATGATGGAAGTCCTGAGTGGTTATCCTCAGGCCAGTTTCTGAAAGTCCTGAGGGATTGAGAGCTCCCTGTATGGATAGTCTCTCTCAGGCAGGTGATTAGAGATCCTGAGGGATTGAGAACTCCCTGTGTGGATAGTCTCTCTCAGGTATCTGACTGGAAAGTCCTGAGGGATTGAGAGCTCCCGGTGAGGATAGTCTCTCTCAAGCAGCTGATGAGTATGAATTGTTATAAGGCATTGAGGGTTCTCTGTCATGCATCTTTGCGTTGAGGGTTCTCCGCCAGGCATTGAGGGTTCTCTGCCATGCATCTTTGCGTTGAGGGTTCTTCGCCAGGCATTGAGGGTTCTCTGCCATGTGTACATGCGTTGAGGGTTCTCCGCTTTGCGTTGAGGGTTCTCCGCCAGGCGTTGAGGGTTCTCTGCCATGTGTTATTGTGAAAGTCCTGGGGAGGCCAGGTAGTAGGCAGATAAGTTGTATCTCTAAGAGAGGGCTTCCCGAGGGGATGAGAGCCTAAGGCCTCTTAGATGAGCCATATCTGGATTCTTTAAAATCCGGAGTAGATGACTCAGGCAATGCTTGTTTTTAGTGGATGAGGCGGTGCCTCTCTGGTAGGAGAAGTATCCAGTGGTTGACACTAGTGACAAGGTACCTCTGTGAGACGAGTCTGAGATGGCTTGAGAGCCAGTATGAGGTGGGAAACCTCTGATGCTGATAGCATCCAGTTAGTACCCAGATAGCTAGGAATGGGTGAAAGCTAGGACGATGTCCTAGGCTTTGCATGTGTGAGCTAGGATGATATCCTTGGCTCCGATATATGTTCATGTGTGGGCTTGGAGGTGAACCAGGGTATGGGAGGATCTCCCAGAACCCTGAGTTTACTGAGACGTTTGTCTCACCCTGTGTGGGGTTTGTGGTTTTCAGGTGCTTCTAGAGGAGAGGAGCGACCTCGGGGCAGGAGACACTAGTGGAGTTGCAGGCTGGATGGAGGGCTGTAGTAGAAGACCAGAGCAGAGCTTCAAGAGTTGAAGCTGGTCTTAGTATCTCTGTGTAGGGGCAGGGTGTGTGTACACCCATTGTACTGTACATGTTTTGATGTATAACCACATGTGTAGTTTAGACTCTGAGTTATATAGATATGTGCAGACCCTGATGCTTGAGTGGATATTTGTTCCTCCTGATTCTCTATGTTTGGTTGTGTATATCTGCCTATGTTGTTGTTTATGTTATGATTGGATCAGCAGAGGTTTGTTTTATAGCTTTGTGTTGAGTTTTATATTCCATACATAATATAATCAAGAAATTCGATTCTTACGTTTCCGCACCGGTTGCATATAACGCTGAAAGCGTGATATTGATATTATTAATGATAACACGTCCGGGGTGTTACACCATGGGCATGTCGGTGGAGGCCAGGGAAGGCATTACCCGTTGCAACCTATCGTAGGTGATTAGATAGGTTGACTAACGACGGTGTTTGCTGGACCTCATACACTGATTGTCGTCCATTCCAGGCCTTCGAAGCCATTTGCCTTTTCTCAGGTCATATCAGGTGGGGGCCATACATTATCAGATACCAGCCAGAGAGGGTGCTACGACAGTTCAGCTTCGTACAGGGTATACAAAGATTTGTCAGCCACCCCCATCGATAGAGGAGGTTGATGCTAGGTGGCTTGGCTACGCGGACCATCTTGTTGTCACTGGAGACACTGTTAGTTCACCAGGTCAGTGTAATTCAGACTACATGGACTGGTTCTATACAATCTCGCACCCATTCATGTTCCTTCCACAGCTGGGGGAACCGTCTAGACATCCTCTCGTTGCTTCAGTACCTGCTGATGTGCCTGCGCCAGAAGAAGCTGGAGATGATGCAGTTCCTGATGATGTGCCCGATAACATGCCTCGACATGCAGTGGTAAATCTAATTTGTATACGTTTAACATAATTTGATGTTCATTGCGTTTACTAATGTCACAAATGATTTTTAAATCATTCTGTAGGGCATTTGTCAAAGGATTGCACAGAGGTTGCAACACATGGTTGATGCGGGGATGGTCACTGTTGGCACTGAAGCGTACGACATTATTGATCAGTGTATAAGATTAGCGCGAGGTGTACAGTAGGACAAAGTTGTTTACGTTCGATCTAAACTTCGAAGGAATTAACTTTTGATTTTCTTTGTATTTGACTTGTGACAGTTTTTGTATTTTGCCTTGTGTCTTTTCTAGTATTGAAGTTGTCACATTCATTCTATACAGAATTTTGACCTTGTTTGGATGGCATATGCCAACATATTAACATGGTTTGAACATTATCCATCTGCGTGAGTAATTTCATAACTCAAATAAAATAATTCATCAATTATACAATAAAAACTTCCTGTCATTAGTTGAATACAAAACAAAATAGAAAATAAAGTCACAATGTATGTCAGTCTTGAGACGACGGTCTGTCACACCCCAAATCAACAAAAGCTGCTGACAATGTTGTCAAACTGATATACTTCTGCATTCGACTAATATAACTACTTGGTCACTCTTTTCCTTAAGGATGACAATGTCTTGACCATAACAAAGCAATTGGTGGCATAGGACAGCCGTCTCGCAATGAAACCTGAACAAAATGATGACAATTACATTTATTGTTAATGACATCTGTTATAATCATGTAAACAAATTAAAGTGTTTTCTTAATACTTGAATAAAATGGTTTCCATACACATGCCCAATACAAATGATGCGATGTACAGTAGAATCTCTAGGCGGTTGGGTTCTAAGGGGAAAAAATATCATACTTTGCTGCTTAAAAAGACAAACAATGACAAGGTTATAACGTAAAACAATTACATAACCCATGCCAGTGATGTCCATCCATTTATCCTGTATTACCAGCAATTTAACAATTACATAAGTATCATTATACGCAAAATACTCCTCAGACCATTGTGCAAGTTCCTTTAACAAATGATTACGTACCACAGCCCACTCGTCTTCACCATAACCAAGTAAACCCGCAATGGCACAATAGCCACAATTATCGTCAGCCTTAACATCAAATACACCAATAATGTAATTCCTTATGCATGGCAAAAATTGATTCAGCATTGGGATATTACCCATCGGTAGAGGTCCTGAAGATGTTGATGTAGACTTTTTTTTAGATGAGCAACTGTCATGTTGAGAATATAACGCATCCACATACTCAAAATACGATGGATCCCGCTTGGTTGATCTTTCGTGTTTGGTGACATTTTTCTTTTGAGTCCCTTTAGTCTTGACCTTTTCAAGAGGAGGACACATGAAATTTTGATCAGGCTATGCTAGGTCTTTGAGTTTAGCCTTTAAAGTTACTCTGCCACACATGTCAAGACTTTTGAATAGCTTAGAAATTGCTTTCATCGCTTCAGTTATCGTCACTTCACAGTCATCGACACCTTGGTCAGAGAAATGTAACCTCCGCCAAAACATGTGTATGGTACCTAGTGGTATGTTGGAAAGATTATATTTGGCTAGCTCACATGCACAAGGCAAACCACATGTGCTTCTCAACACACATCCACAACGAGAACTATCAACGCCTGCATAATGAACTCAGTCAAACTCCACAACAATTAGATTTAACGCATACCTTGAAACCATGTCGACGAGTCTTTTGTACAATGTCACTTTAAAGGAATGTCCTACGACATGCGTGCTTGTCTCAAAAGAAGCCTTTATTTCATTGTGTTGCAAGGTGATCATGTTGTTCATGGCATCTCAAACATTACACAGATCTCCAACGCTATTTTGCAGTAGCCGCTTTAAGGTCCAATGAGCAGACTCAACCCTGCAGTGAAAGGTTAACAGAATATTAATTTGGAAAACATGCTGTCATGGATGTCTTGCAAAGGATTTACCTTTTTGTAGTAGTGTTTCCAAGATGCATGACTTTATTGGTCCATGTTGTGACAAATCTTTCTTTGTGGGGAATCAAACATATGTCTTTAACATATTGAACAAATATTGGCCACGGTGCGCAAGCACACTCAAACTTCATAAGACAGTCTTTATATGCATTTTCAAAAGCACAATCTACAAGACTTTTCCACGCTTCCATGACATAGTCTCATGCATTGTTTTGTCTCACAAGCGTTTTACATTTAGTCTTGACATTCTTGTCAATGTGGAACCGACACAACAAGTTGGTAGTGTCAGGGAAAACCTGTTGGATGACATTCATAAGGGTTGCATCTCTGTCTGTTACAATGACTTTAGGAAAAACATCACTCTTTAAAAAAAACTCTCTAAATCGTTCAAGAGCTCATACAAGATTGTTGATACGTTCACCCTCCAAATACGCAAAAGTAGCTGAAAATGTCATCCCAGTAGGTGTCACACCAACAATGTCAAGCAAAGGGAGTCTACCTGTTCGTCTTGTATGTGTTGTCAATGAAGAATACCAAATTACATGAATTTATCAACTTCACTGAATCAGGATGTGCCGAGAATATGTCTCGTAGAACATATTCATCCTTCAGTCTATGCCAATAGATATATGTATCGCGTTCAAGAAGCTTCATCAATTGTTGCATTTTAGTATTGTTGCCTCTTACAGAAGTACGGTACGCATACCTTGCATTGTAGACTTGTTTCATTGTTGTATAACTTTCGGGATTGCGATCTTTTAAACTCAGCATAATATTCTTTGGTTTAACTCTTGACTTTGTCATTTCAACAACAATTACCTTCTCTTCCTCAATTAAACAACCAGCATATGAATGTCCAGTCAATGACTTGGCCAAACGATGATTATGTAATCCACATATTAACTTCATTATCCAACCTTCACCTCCTACGACAGGTTTCCCTCGCAACTTAAAAGGACAACCACACTTTCTCGTGCTAATGGTCGTCCGAACTAAATCTTTGTTGAATGCTCTATACTTTCCACTTCTTTCACAACCTATCAAAAGAAATGAAGTTTTTCCCTCTTTCCAGTTGTTGTGTCAGATCTCATTATCACAACTACAAATCCAATCTCATATGCAACACTACGAGCCAATTCCAATAACTCCTCACGAGACTTAAACATCTACAAATTTAACGGTGGTTAAATATTACATTTACTAGCTTTTATGAAATATCACATCATACAAATACCTTTGAAGTATTGAAGGCATCGAAACAATCAATTGAAGAGTTGTTATTGTCAAACGCAAATGGTTCGCCTCCCTTGGCTTGACTCATATTCATTTCTTCAGTCATGATATTATCATACATCCAATTATCGTTATCCATCTTAACAAACAAATTAAATAAAACCATCATTAAAAAACTATATGCATAATAGTCATATTCACAAAAATATCTTACAAAAAATATTAATTTCACAATATATTTTTAAATGAAAATACCCCTCAAACTAAATATGCATAATAATCATTTCACAATGTATGTCAGTTATTTTCATTCAAATTCAATATATCACCTAAAATGACAGGACAAATACATTAATTAATAATACTTTTAAAATATTGAAAATAAAACACTTAAAAAAACAAAAAAAAAATACCAATCGGATTGGCAATCCGTAAAGGTCATACGGATGGATTGCCAATCTGTATGAACCTTACGAATTGCCAATCCATATGATCCTTACGGATTGACAATCCGTAAGGCACCAGCTACAGTGATCAAGTTGCAGAACTTACCTCCCACGACGGCAGCAGCCAATGGAACCTCCACCAATGCTAACCACAACTTCCACAACCAACCCAACAATGCAACACGTAGCCAAGAAGTGACAACCAAGCGTCAACAACGAAGAACCACAACAACCAACAACAACGAAGAAGCGTGGAAGAAAAAGCATGGAAAAAAGTTGCTGGTGTATGTTAAAGATGAATAAAGGTATTATTGTTATTTGTTGAAAATGTTGGGTGTATTAGAAATCCTGCTGGTGTAGGAAGTTAATGCAAAAAAGGGGTTGAAGAATAGCATAACCAAGAATAACTAAGAACAATGCCACATAAAGGTACACATCACTTTTCCTCCCATCTTCGCAGCACTGACTCAGCAAAGTTCTGTTGCTTACAAATGCATGATAACCAACAAGTTAAGTAACAACATACATATAAGAAAAATTAAAAGGGTCAAATAGCACATTTGACACATCAGTTCCACCAAACAACTTGTGATCAATTATACGATCCACCACACTAAGAAACCAAAAATGATAAACAAATATGATACACGGCAATAGGATTTAGGAATAAGCTAACCTGATAGGGAACATAATCAAGTATCGAATCACAACTCCAAAACACCACAAAGGAAACAAATAAACATTCCAATTCCATGGTTCTTGAGGATTTGACTTGAAACATCTTGTGAATGAGTCCTGCCCAACATTAAAAGTTCTAAACCAATGAGCAAACCACCAATGTCTAGCCATCGTGCAACACACACAAACACATATTCTATCCCTAGAATGAGCTTTTAAGATAGAAATTTGTTGATCTCAGCAATGACCTAAAACAAGAGAATGAAACATAAGATCTGGGAGAGAAGGATATATGTGGAAGCAAGACAGCGTTCAGCTTTTAAAAGATGATGCAAAACTCACTATGTTTGATATTAAGTTCTCTCTATAATATTATCAACATTATTGACTCTGAAAGAAAATACTGGCACATCAAAACCACAAAACAAGAAAAAAAACAAAAACAAATAAAAGATGAGTGCAAAAGCTTACATCTACAATAACACCAGCAGCCTCAGACAAAGTAGGAGAAATGTTGAGCAAATCATGCCTGAAAAAGGTTTATTCATAAAAAAAAATAAATATATATATATATATACATATATTAAAATGATGACTGATACTTCATTATCTAATAGATCAAGGGAAGAAAAAAGACTTTTTTTTCATTTGGATCTTATATTCGATATCCAAATAACAGTACAAAGAAAAGAGAAGGCATACAGGAGAAGCTTTCCATGAGGTTCTTGTTGAATGGTGGACCCTGAAGGGAGGTAATCCTCAATGTTGGGTCGGTCAAGATCCAATTCAGAACTTGAAGACTTGAGTGTCCCTGAGTTATTCATCCAAGCTGTGCAATCACTTCTTCCAGTGACTTCTCAAACGGATAGGTGAGATTAATATAGACTTTTAATCCTGAAAATTGATCCACTTTCCACTTTAGTTACTAAAGAATTAATTAATTCAATTGAATCGTCAAAAAAATTCAGAAATTTCAATCAGGTCTAATTCCAAATGGAAGCAAAAGAATTTGCCGTAAACTGTTTCCCTTTATAAAAATGATTTACATATTAGACAGAATTGTGGGGATAAAATATCCTACAAACAGGAAATCATGACAGAATCTGGAACATGTAACACCTTGTAAAGTATTAAGTATGCAGTTTTCATTTTCACCCATTAAAGAGGACAAGTTTCTTTTTGTGAAACTCAAAAAGAAAACAACAAATAGCCACGAAATTTAGTAAGAAAATGGGTGAGTTATCATCATGTCTACCGGTTGATTGAGTGATGACTGGTAAGAACTTTATGTCCCCTATCTTCTTCCTTCTTCAATTATTATTATTCCCTTCGCAAATTTTTCACTCGCTTCAACAGAGAATCAGACATGAACATTGAAGCACAAAGATTATTTCAAATATTAGAAAATTTAAATGGAAATCAGTTAATAATTAATTATGATATTAAAGAGGACAAAATTTCTTGTGTTTGGGAGCACCTTATTGAATCAAAGTTCAAAATGAAAACTACAAGGTATTGTTTATTAATTAAAAGAGAAGATCCCTCTAACAGAAGGAATTCTCCTCAATTACAACAGCAAAAAGCTAGAGGAATTAACCTCTAATATCCAGTACTACAAGCTTCTACTTCCTAAAATGATAAAAAATACTCAATGGTATCCCGACACTCGCCCCCTGTACCTATAAATAACAGAATGCTGTGCATGCATTCACTAACATTAACAATCAGTCAGCTCAATCCAAATGAACATGGTTGTATTAAAATATTAAATATAAAGTAAATCTCACCATAAGTGATATCGATAAGAGTACGAAACATGAGTAAAACACTTACCGTTCGCTCATATTAGAATATGCTACTCAATGCTGTATTTAACATTTATCATCACTTAGCTTATGTTGACTTCAATAAACCAGGTGAAAAGCAAACATCAACCTAATTAAATATAAGAAAGCTACTTAAACAATATAAACTAATTAAATAGATAACATAATAGTTGTGTTCTAGAACATTTAACAATACAAACTTGTTTTAGTTGTCCAAATTGAAGAGTGAGATAGCAATTCGTATCCCACAATAGAAAGATGACTTTTTTCTCTGTTGACTCTGCAAATTCCATGCAACACTTGAAGCCTCCACCTTGCCATTTACTAGCAAGAAACCAAGTGAAGGAGGATCAAGAAAGAGAAGGAGTTCTCTCAAGCATTCAAGGTATAATCGTGTGAATCATTATTCGAGGGCATCATCCTTTTTGAAGTCGGGAGCTTGCCTTAGTAGCAGAATATTTGAAGATTAATGACCTGAATAACTTGCTGCAGGATTTTTGTGCGCTGGTTGTAGTCTGTGTCTTGAAGATGGCAGTCTGGTGAACTCTCGATAATGCTCTATGTGGTAATTAATTTGCTCGGTGGTTTTTTAATGGGTGGGCTTGTTATGGTTGGTTATGTAATATTAATTTACATATGTTAGTTAATATCTTGTAACCAGCTCAGGGGATTGTCAATTACGGATAATCTGGTTTTCTGTGTATGGGTTGGGTATCCCTTGGACTCGTTATATTGAAAGTTTTGCCGAGAGAAAAAAATACACCAAAGCATCATTTGAGCTGTCCAAGTGATCATTCTCTTGCTATTCAATATACTCCAACCCAACAAATGGCGTCTACAATGCAATATATTTACTTAATTTTGAGAAATGAATTTATATCTTTTGCTTTTTCTATATAGTTTACTTCCCATGATACATTTATGTAGCTTTGAATAATTTCCAAGAAACATTGCAATATGGTTTATTTCACTTGCTTTGTTTCATTTTTAAGTTGGTTGATGGTCTCTGAAAGTTGAATATGATGCGGAAGAACTTTTCTCCCATGTTATTTTACACAAATAGGAGAAACTGAGATAGTAAACCAGGGTCATTTACATGCAACTAAACTGAAAATCTTGTTGTAAGAATGTTGTTAAGATGGCAAGAACTAAATTATTCTTCCTGATAGAGAATGGCTAAGATAAAGAACTTTGATCCTTAGAATCCTACCGTTTTCTACTACTCACTGTTGCATCACGCCTTATCCTCACTATTGGAGGTCATCGAGTCCTCATGACTTGAAATGATGGTCGGATCATGGGGTAAACACGCAATACATAAACACTTCGAATACTTCACTTCCACATGAAGAAATCACGTTCCTCTCGACCCCAAGAAAACACAATTTGTGTTTCACCTACCAATGTACAGTAACTTATTGAGAACAAATTCATTGTCGCAGAAATTTGTAAAAATATACATAGATACTAAACAGACAAACAGAAAAATACATACCATAGTATACTAAGCACCTGTTTGGTTTTGCATTCAACAGGGAGAAATGCGCATATGGATATGGAACGTAAAAACCTGAAGTTATTCCATATAGCTTTGCCTTGGATGCGGGTATTAGACACAATTATTGTCCAACAAATGGGGTACCAAACATGTTATAACTTGGATTACTCCTATACCTGGAAAACAAATGCAGTGCACTTTAATTTCTCAGTTTCTCCTACAGAACATTGAGAACAATCATGGCACCAATTATTTCGCATATCTGATTCAAGTGGCTACATGGTACCACACGATATGACTAGTTGATATCCAAAGCTTTCTTCCTCTCATTTAGGAGTTTTTCGCCAAAAGCATTGCAAGCTGACATCATACTCAATTGAACATGCTGTACCATGTTTTGTTTATTGTAATTTTTCTTGCAACTTGCATAAAAATGGTATTAGTAATTGTAAAATATTATTTAAAATGCTTACGAATATTATAATTTATAGTTACTTAAAAAAAAAGACAATATTTCATCTTGATTGCAAATATAGATGACATTGAAAAGGTTAAAAATATAACAAGAATGTGAAGACATAATTATTCTCAAATTCACATCAACTTTTTAAGTGATTTTTATACGAAGAAAAATTAGGAACAGAAGAGTTTCACACTAATTTTGCGAAGAATTTTTCATTTAAATATTGGTCATCCTTGTATTTGGTGAAATTAAATATTTTTCTTCTTCCATTTCCACAACTACAATCCCAATAGCGACAGAATAAAAAGAGAACCATTAGCATAGAAACTGAGAAGCATGAAACAATAGATAAGCCAAAGGGCAGCATGAAAGCTAATGGGCCATTTACTAAGTTGCAATTTAAGGAACAGAAAAGATTTCTACAGTACCTATTGCTCAAGACTTATGTCTCACAGAAAAGATGTTCTGCCATAAAACTCTTGGCACTTGAGGCAATAGCAACTTCTTTTGTCAAACCAAATGCTTGCAAATTGCAACACATATTCCAGTTCCTGTGCATGTATAAGTCAGGTACTGGTAGAGTTCTTCAGATCAACAGTAATTCCTGAATCAACACAAACACTGACACGACCAACAGTCTACAAGGTATACATAAAATAATGTCTTGGTTAACGTTAGAGCACAGCATTCAGAAGCAAATGCTTGAATAATTTAAAGTGTAAGATGAGAATCATGAGATCAGAAGTGTGCAGATATAATAAGGCAGAGGGCAAGAGGCAGGATAGTGAAATTTGGGGTAAGAAATTTAATTGTGTAAAGACCATATATATTTTACATTAACAATTAATAGGAAAGTAGACCATATAAATAAGAACAATGAACAAGTCTCTCAGGCACATTTAAAAACAAAAGTT
>PYAF01002421.1:614795-629479 GCA_007407185.1 Glycine tomentella | reverse complement strand
TATAACAATGGCGCTGCTCGCGCCATGCACGGCGCTACCCGCGCCACATCCCAGACTTGGTTTTCTGCAGCAGAACCCTGGGGCTGACCGCGTGAACTCCCGCGCCAGGACTCAGGGTCATCACATTCAACCCCTCTTTTAGGAATTTTGTCCGCAAAATTGAGAACCATACCTGTCAAGCAACTCGGGATACAGCTGCAACAGCTCCTGCTCCCGCTCCCAGGTCACCTCCTCAGGTGTTCTCCCTTCCTATTGCACCTTGACTATGGCAATGGTCTTGTTCTTGATGCGCTTTTCCATCCTATCCAGAATCCTCATGGGTCGTGTAGGACTAGTCAGATTCTCTCTAATCTGAACGGTGTCGGGCTCTACCACGTGTGAAGGATTCGCCACATACTTCCTCAACTGGGACACGTGGAACACATCATGCAGCCCTGCCAACTGGGGAGGTAAAGCTAGCATGTACGCCACTGGCCTTACTCTCTGAAGAATCTGATAGGGGCCAATGAACCTAGGACTCAGCTTTCTTACTCCCAAGGCCCGTTCTACACCCGTGACCGAAGACAGCCTCAGAAACACATGATCACCCTCATCAAACTGTAGGGGTCTGTGTCTATGATCATAATAGCTTTTCTGACTACTCTGAGCTTTCACCAACTTGTCCCTGATCATCTTGATCTGCTCAGAAGTCTCCTGAACCATCTCAGGTCCAAGAAGCTGCCTCTCACCTACCTCTGTCCAACAGACTGGAGTCCTACACCGTCGGCCATACAAGGCCTCATAGGGTGCCATGCCCAAACTAGCATGGAGACTGTTGTTGTATGAGATGTAACGCCCAGCCACTTGCAGGATCAACGACTGTCCCTACATACCAACACAAGACTTTTCAGTGTACTTTGTCCTCACTCACACACTTCCTGAGAAACTTCCCAGGAGGTCACCCATCCCAAGATTGCTCCAGGTCAAGCACACTTAACTGTGGAGTTCTTATGTTATGGGCTACCGAAAAGTAGATGTACCTTGTTGGTATAGGTAGTACCTATTAAATCCTTTTAAGTTATCCTCAACTGTACAGTCTCATACCTGCACAGCCGTCTCTGGATCCCTCTCGTTCGGGTGTGTATTCGATTCATTCATGTACCCCTTCCGCTGGAAGCCTGCCAGGAGTCGCTCCTTGTCCGTGCCTCACTGCACCGGCGATCACTCCCCGCCCTCGTCAGCGTCCGGGATGTTACATGCCCACCAGCTTCCGCCTGGTTCGTCCTCGAACCACACCGTACTGGTAGAGAGGCCTTGCTCTGATACCACTTGTAACGCCCAACCACTTGCAGGATCAACGACTGTCCCTACATACCAACACAAGACTTTTCAGTGTACTTTGTCCTCACTCACACACTTCCTGAGAAACTTCCCAGGAGGTCACCCATCCCAAGATTGCTCCAAGTCAAGCACACTTAACTGTGGAGTTCTTATGTTATGGGCTACCGAAAAGTAGATGCACCTTGTTGGTATAGGTAGTACCTATTAAATCCTTTTAAGTTATCCTCAACTGTACAGTCCCATACCTGCACAGCCGTCTCTGGATCCCTCTCGTTCGGGTGTGTATTCGATTCATTCATGTACCCCTTCCGCTGGAAGCCTGCCAGGAACCGCTCCTTGTCCGTGCCTCACTGCACCGGCGATCACTCCCCGCCCTTGTCAGGGCCCGGGATGTTACATGAGAACTCCACCAGAGGTAAGTATTTATCCCAGCTAGCACCCTGCTCCATGGCACAAGCCCTCAACATATCCTCTAGAGTCTGGATGGTCCTCTTAGTCTGACCATCTGTCTGAGGATGGTAGGTTGTGCTAAGCCTCAGCTGGGTCCCAAAAGCCTCTTGAAGCGCACCCCAGAACCTCGAGGTGAACTTCGGATCTCTATCACTGATAATACTCTCAGGGACACCATGCAACCTCACAATCTCCCTGACATAGAGCTGGGCCAACTTCTCTGCTGTGTAGTCAGTCCTCACAGGCAAGAAATGAGTAGACTTGGTCAGCCTATCAACAATCACCCAGATGGAATCACATCCAGTCTGAGTTCTCGGTAACCCCACAACAAAGTCCATGGAAATGCTATCCCATTTCCACTCAGGGACCTGTAAAGGCTGTAGCAGACCAGACGGTCTCTGATGCTCAATCTTTACCTACTGACACACCAGACACTTAGCCACATACTCGGCTATGTCTCTCTTCATCCCTGGCCACCAGAAACTCCTCTTCAGATCTTGATACATCTTAGTGGCACCTGAATGGATACTGAACTGGCCCTTGTGAGCCTCAGACAGGACGACATCCACCAACTCGCCCTTAGGCACCACAATACGATTTTGGTACAACACCAAATCGTGGTCCTCCCAGGAAACATCCTGCGGCCGATCATGGCCCTCACAGACCCATCCTGCTTCTGGGCTTCTCGGATCCTTCGGATCAACTCATTATCAATCCTGATCCTTCTCAACTCAAGACCACGAGCACCCTCTGTCACAGTCAGGTACATATCTCTGAACTGTTCAACCAACTTACACTCAGAGATCATCATGCAGGCGGCACTTACATGATTTCTGCTCAAGGCATCAGCAACAACATTTGCTTTGCCGGGATGGTATCTCAACTCAAAATCATAGTCTTTGAGGAACTCTATCCACCGCCTCTGTCTCATATTCAGCTCTTTCTGATCAAAGAGATATTTGAGACTCTTGTGGTCATTGAACACCACCAGCTTGGCACCATACAGATAGTGCCTCCAAATCTTTAGAGCAAACACCACAACTGCAAGCTCTAAATCATGGGTAGGATAAGACTCCTCATGAGGCTTCAGTTGCCTGGAAGCATAGGCAACAGCCCTCTTATCCTGCATCAGCACACATCCAAGCCCCCACTTGGAAGCAGCACAGTAAACCTCAAAGCTTTCCTCAGGTCAGGAAGGGTCAACACTGGAGTTGTAGTCAACCGTTCCTTCAACTCCTGGAAGCACTGCTCGCACTCATGGGTCCAAACAAACGGAACCCCCTTCCGAGTGAGCCGAGTCAGAGGTATCACTAACTGGGAAAACCCCTGAATGAACCTCCGGTAATAGCCGGCCAATCCAAGGAAACTCTGGACCTCAGATACATCCTTGGGTCTCTCCCAAGACATCACTGCCTCTATCTTACTGGGATCAACTGAAACCCCAGCTGCTGAGATCACATGGCCTAGAAACTTCACTTCTGATAGCCAAAACTCACACTTTGCCAACTTGGCATACAACTGATCATTCCTCAAAGTCTGAAGAACGATCTTGAGATGCTCAGCATGCTCCATCTCCGTCCGAGAGTAGATCAGTATGTCATCAATAAACACCACAACAAACTGATCCAAGAAAGGCCTGAATACCTTGTTCATATAGTCCATGAACACTGCAGGGGCATTCGTCAGACCAAAGGGGATGACCTGATACTCGAAGTGACCATACCTAGACCGGAAGGCTGTCTTCGGTATGTTTGCAGGCTTGATCCGAATCTGGTGATATCCAGATCTCAGGTCGATCTTAGAGAACACTCTGGCTCCCCTCAACTGATCTAGCAGATCATCAATACGAGGCAAAGGATACTTATTCTTAATAGTAACCTTATTCAGTTGCCTGTAATCAACACATAGCTTCATACTGCCATCCTTCTTCTTCACGAAGATCACCGGTGCTCCCCAAGGTGAGACACTCGGTCTGATAAACTGTTTGGACAGCAGGTCCTCCAACTGCACCTTCAGCTCCCTCAACTCCAGAGGAGCCATACGGTAAGGTGCCACTGATATCGGTCCCATACCAGGAACCAGATCAATGGAGAACTCAATCTCTCTCTCAGGTGGTAGCTGTGTAATCTCCTCAGGAAATACATCCACATACTCACTAACCACCGGGATCTGCGACAGATCAACACTTGGCTTATCTTCTGCCACACAAGAGAAGATATAGCCCTGAGCTCCTTCCCTGATTTCCTTGCGGGCTTGCAAGATCGAAAGGAAAGAAGTGGAACTCGAACCAGCTCCATCAGAAGGCACAACAACCCTCTTCAGACAACAATCCAACATCACGCCATACTTGGCCAACCAATCCATACCCAGAATGATCTCAAGGGTAGGCATAGCTAGGCAGTACAGATCAATCATGTACTCTCTGCCATCAAACTGAAACCGCACGTCCTTGCAGTACGTGCCCACCCGACATCTCTCACTAGATGCGGTGGTAACCTCCATCGGAGAAGAAAAACTAAACATAGGTAACTTGAGCCTATCAGCAAGCACATCCTGAATGAAAGAATGCGTAGCTCCAGAGTCAAACAAGACTCTCACATCACAAGAATCGATCAGAACAGTACCTCTGATCAAGTCTGGAGCTCTGGCTGCTTCTCTGGCATCAACAGTATACACCCAGCCTGCCGTGGGTGCTGTCATCTCAACTGTAGCAGCCTGTGCACGGCCTCCTGCCTGTGTGCACTCCCGAGAGATATGGCCTGGCTGGCCACATCTGAAGCAGATAATCTGACCGGAAGGGTACGATCCCCAGTGCTCCCTTCCACAAGCTGGGCACTTCGGGGGCCGCCTCCCCCGGGCTGAGCCACCCTGACCAGAGCCTCTCTTGAATCTATCAGAAGAGGTAGAGACTATCAAATCTTTGCCCTTACCCTTACCGGGTGGGCCAGAACCACTAGTCTTCCTCCCCTCCTGTCTAACTGAGGGGGAAGACTGACTGCCTCCATATCTACGTAGCGTGTCCTCAACTTGGCGACACTGCCTCATCAAGCTGTCCATATCATAGGACCCGCCACCAGCAACCAACACCGCTATGCTCTCTCTAAGTCCCCTCTGGAACTTAGCAGCAAGAACATCCACATCAGGTAGGGACCTCCGGAAATGAGCATATTTGGCCAGCTCATTAAACTTGGCCAGATACTCATCCGCAGTCATGTTCCCCTGAACAAGACCATCAAACTCTGCTTGCTTCTGCTCTCTAGCATCCCTGGGAAAATATCTGTCCAGGAAGCAAGCCTCAAACATCCGCCAGGTGACAACCTCTCCCCGGCCTCTCAACAACTGATGTGTGGTAGTCCACCACTCATGGGCATCGCCCTGCAGCATATAGGTCGCATACAGCAACCTCTGGTGATCATGACACTCCATCACCGTGAATATCTTCTCCAAAACCTGCAACCACCTAGCTAGGGCAACTGGATCATATCCACCAAGAAAGACTGGAGGGTCATGCTTTCTGAAAACAACAAGCATCTTCCCTCTGGCTGCCACATCATCTACAGCCTCAGCATGGGACATCTGGTCCCCTCTCAGGTGGCTACCACTAGCCTGATGACGGCTACCGTCACCCTCATGTGTAAGAGGAGCAGAGGATGCTTTGTCACCTCCTCTCAGGATCCTCATCTCATCCATCATCTCCTGATTAGCCTTCACCAAGGCTTCATTCACAGCACGGTTAGCAGCCATCTCATGCTGCATAGCCTCCTGCATCTGCCTATTAGCAGCCAACTCATGCTGCATGGCCGCCAACGCAGCCGCTACTGGGTCGGGCTGAGCATTTGTTGCCCCATTGTTGTTTCTGGATCTCGTCATGACACTACACATGCACACCAAACAGTGAGTTGGTCAGGCCCACAACTAGTGTCCACACATGCAATAGTCATGTTAACCTCAAACAACAGTCAAAAGCAACAGACAACTTCCATACATAATGCTTCCATCAAGAAACCGCTCTGATACCATAAAATGTAACACCCCGTGTGCACCCGGTGTATTATCATTACGATTATATCAGAATTAGCGCTTAATCACTTAATTAAAACCTTTTTCGGAAGCGTAAGTCAAAACCATATTTCTTGATTACATTATGTATGGAATCTTAACATTTCATCACAAGACAACACAAGCCCCTGCCGATCCAGTTCACACAACATAACCATTGGCAGATAACATAAACATCTCAAAGATATAAACAGGAGGAACCTCATTACATAATGTAAACTGGTCATGTACATATACATCGTCTGACACTCGAAGTGTCTATACAAAAGAATAAGCATCCGAGTGCTTTCTGATCTCAGAGATCCTTCCTCACACGAGGGCATATATACAATATATACATATCTCAAAATTACATGTACACACACATGCCTTCCCTCTACAGGGGTACAAAATAACAAAGGTTGAGCCGAGCTCCAAGCTATCCACTGCCTCACAGCCAAGCAGCACTATCTCTACTGGGGCCTCCCGCCCTGAGACCGCTCCTCTCTGCCAGAAGAGTCACCTGAAACAACATAAGCCCCACACGGGGTGAGATATACATCTCAGTAAGCTCAGGGTCCTTGGAGGCATCTCCTCCACCCTGGCTCACTCACCATGACACAAGTCATCAAGGTATCACAACACACTGGCCTCCCGGCCCTCATAATAATACAAGCAAGTCATCTAGCTCTAATGTAAGGTAGATCCAATCAACACCAAACCTCAGTGTGAAACCGAAATTCACACCCGTGCCGTCCCATCGGGAGCTACCCCTTACGCATGGACGCACGTATATGGTACCTCCGAGAATAGGCAATCAACCGCAATGGGACACACCTATCTCTTGGTCTTAGGGGATCATCATCACCCCAGGATCCAATCAACCATGAGCAAACCAAACTAGGAGATGCGCTCTACTCCTAGGGAGGTCCATATCTATCTAACTGGCCAGAAGATCTAACAACAGGTATATACATATCTCAAGCACAGATACAAGCATATATCATCATGAGTATGCAACAACCAATAATGCATGTATCATGAATATAACCACTACTCCCTCGGAGTATGGTGGAGCACAAGCAAGTGGGAAACATCCCCAAGGGACCAAGAACTTACCTGGCAAAGCCGAGCTCTGCGGTTCTTTCCCTGCTCTGTGGCCTACGCCACTGACACCCGCGGTGTCACGCCCTATACAAGGCACACAATCATGTATCAATCACCCATACAGCTACACAAAGCACAAAGCATAACACGGTTCTCAACCGTCCAACGAAAGGACTCACAATCCTTTCCAAAACAACAAGGTCATCTAGCCTAAGGTTTATCAGAGTCCAATCAATTATATACCACTCATAGACCCTCAATGGTCCAGCTTGGCCTAGCCAAAGCACTAGTGTCTTCACAAGACATCGGTGCAAGCCAACGTCAGGAGCTCAAAGCTCTAAACCGACCAAAGGCTCAAAATACACATGTGGCTTGAACGGTTCTTTTCACACACAAGACACCGTTCCAACAGCCCTTCAAGCACAACAACACCATAAACCAAGGCTCTTGCATGTTACAACTTAGCCAAGCAACTTAGCATACAACTATACATGCCTTACATAGAGCCAAGAATTAAAGTTCACCAAATTCACATATGGGAGCTAATCCTTCATCCTCACAACATCCTAAACACATGTTTCTAAAGGACGCAAGGCTAAATCTAGCTCTATCACAAGTGGGTCACTATTCACCCAAAACCCCAACTCACAAATTAAACGGTGAAACTTGAGTTTCTTACCTCAAAGATGACAAGGAAGGCCCAAGGACGACTCCCCCTAGCTTGGGTACCCACGAATCGCCGCTGTTCCTCGCCGAACTCAAGTTCTAAGAACTTTCCTTGAGAAAGGGATTCTTTGATTTGGGGTTTTCAAGGAGAAATGGTGAAGGATTTAGGCTCACTAAGTGTTTTCCACAAGATTGGTGTTTAAAGGACTTGATTTGGTAAACTATGGTGAAGGAATGAAGCTTGGAAGCTCCAACAATGGAGGTGGGTCGTTCAGAGGAAAAAGAAGCAAGGTTTTTCCCCCAAAATCGCGACTTTGCCTTTTATACCAACTCTGTCAGAGGTCTCGCGCGGATCGCGCCACCTCCGGCGCTAACCGCGCCACACTTTCCAGAACCTGTGGCGCCAATCGCGCCACACCTGGCGCTGATCGCGCTGGATTCCAGAGAAAAATGATTTTCCAGGACACTTCCGGCGCGACTCGCGCCACCAATGGCGCTACCCGCGTTGGCTTCAAAACCTTGGCGCCACGTACGGCGCTACCCATGCCAAATTCCAGAGAAAACTGGTTTTCTTGAGGACTTGTGGCGCTAACCGCGTCACCTTGGCGCCACTAGCGCCATCCTTTATAACAATGGTGCTACTCGCGCCATGCACGGCGCTACCCGCGCCACATCCCAGACTTGGTTTTCTGTAGCAAAACCCTGGCGCTGACCACGTGAACTCCCGCGCCATCCGCGCCAGGACTCAGGGTCATCACAGAAACAAAGATCTATATATGGGAACCTTTAGTGAATTCTTTCATACTAATTAGAATAACTCTTCTTTTTTTTTCATGTTCTAAATGTACTTTTTATTTTACCATATTTGCATGCATCAATGTGTCCATGTACCAATAGCTGTGTTTCCCCATAGTAGGAAGCGACAGAAATGGTGCTTTATGACTTTGACAACATAATCTTTGGTGCTCATCTTTTTAGTCACGATAAAGTTGATCATGCATGAGCCACTTTAATATTTGTAGAGGATTGTTAGTCCCAGAAAGTCAACTTTTACTAATGTTGTTATTCAGTATAATGCATAATATTAACTTTGAATCTTAATTTGTCACTTTAAAAAAATATTATCCAATGTTTGACCCAATTTATAAACTATTCGTAATTTGTCACTTAATTTGTTAGAAAGACCCAATTTCTTCCAGCTGTGGAAATTATTCTAATTGTTTAAATACTATAGGCATGGATGCAGAGACCCAATTTCATGTTTTGGTTATTGATCAATTAGTCTAATTATCTTTATCATGTGCTGGATCTTAATCAATGGATTTTCCTTTTTAAACTTTTAACTTTTGATAATCCAATTATGTTTTTGTGTGACTAAACTCAAATATATGGAATTATGAATAGTGGATTGACAAGTGATATATTAAATTCATTTTCTGCAAATGAAAGCAAAAGTATTATTTTAATTGATTAAAAAATATAAATATGGATGCATAGGCCCAATTTCAAGTTTTTGTTATTTATGTTAGTCTTATTGATAGAATGTGGATTGAAAGACTACTTAAAACCTCTTCCTTTCGTAATATTTCTTTCCTCTTATGTTTAGGATTTTTAGGGGGAAGGTCATATGAAAATATGGACTTGGACTGCTATATTACAATATGATCAAAGGAATCATATAAGTATGTGTTCTTTTTGGTTTTTTGTGTTATATTTTTTTAATGGACAATTTTGTTTTCTTATTTAAAAATCTAATAATTTTTTTATGTTTTGTAATTACTGTACTATATTTAGGTAGTAAGGCTTTGAAGTTTTTTGGTTTGATTAAAGATAAACAGAGAAATGAAAATCTGCCTCTATTGCTCTATAAACCCATCAGGCTCAATTCAGTAAAATTTCTAAAAGATCAAATTGTTACTATTGGGCCTTGTGAAGTCCAAGTAGCATATTACTATTGCCACAAATTGCAACGGTGTGTATTGCCTTGGTTTTAATTGTTGATATATATATATATATATATTGCTTTTAATCACAAAGTGCAGTAACGTTCCTTTTCATTTGGCCTTTTGCGCTTCCTTTTAGAAAGTGACTCCAGAAGCTTCCTTATTCTCTCTCTTTTCATCTTGCGTTTTCTTCTGTAACCTAGCTCTGCTAGGGTTTGCTATTTCTGCATAAATCTTGAGCGTGGTGAGGAAAAACTGAGAGATGATGATATAAGTTGTCCTGTGGTCTGTGTTTTGCGTTCCTGTTGCTGTGGTATTGCAGGTGGAGGTTCTTTCTCTCTTGGGTTTGATCCTGTTGAAGTTCTTGAGGCTGTTCTTTGTAAAGAACTGGTTGAGAGAAGAGCAGAAGGTTAGGTAATGTCTGGTCTTGACATTGGTAAAGAGTAGTTCTCTTTTGAACCCTGTAAATCTTGTTTTCTTGCTTACCTGTGTAATTTTAGGCTTTGTTCTTGTTGATAGTTTAGCCTTGTAATTACTGAGGAATGTTGTTGAGATATTTCCTGTTACTGTAATGTTAATAAAAGAGTCTACATGTTCTTTGCCCTCGGATGTAGGTAACAAGGATTTTATCCTAGTTACTGAACCAAGTAAAATTCTCTTATGTTGTTCTTTATCTCTTTTATTTGCTTCCGCTGAATATAATCTGATTTTAGTTTATATTGTGCGTTGATAAAACTCTAACAGTTACATATGGTTTAACTTGTTTCAGTGGCAAGTTTAGAATGATCTATGGTTATATTATGCCAAAAATGATGGACATGTTATGTTGAATAGCTTCACTCAGGAGGCTAGGACATAAAAAGCCTCCTTTCGACTGCTACTTAAAAAATATAGATATGGATGCATAGGCCCAATTTCATGTTTTTGTTGTTTATGTTAGTCTTATTGATAAAATGTTGATTGAAAGGCTACTTAAAACTTTTTCCTTTCGTAATATTTCTTTCCTCTTCTGTTTATGATTTTTAGGGGGGAGGTCATATGAAAATATGGACTAGCTATGCTACAATATGATCAAAGGAATCATATAAGTATGTGTTTCTTTGGTCTTTTATGTTATATTTTTTTAATGGACAGTTTTGTTTTCTTATTTAGAAATCTAATAATTTTTTAATGTTTTGTAATTACTGTACTATATTTAGGTAATAAGGCTTTGAAGTTTCTTGGTTTGATTTAGGCATGGCAACTTGACCCGCATCCGTGGGCATCCATCCGAACCCGCCCCGATGTCAATAGGGAAAAATCGAGTTGATTGGTTTCGGTTTCGGGTTCGATTTTTCCCCGCCTGTTGAATTCGGGGGCGGGGGCGATTTTGGTAATGCTGATAATCGCCCCGTCCCCGCTGATAATCGCCCCCGCCCCTGCCCCCACCCCCGCCGTACTATATTTAATTATTTACAAAAATACCTTTATATATGTGGAATACCTTGGGATAAAGGCTTAATTTTATTCAAGAATTAGGAGTATAACTAATTTTATTTTCCAGCAATAAACATCTAATGTTGAAATTTTATTGTAATTACATACATTTGAGACTTAGCGCGATCAAATTTTATGATATGGTTGTTGTTTAAAATTAATTTTTTAATAGTAATTTTTAAGTGTTCGGGGGCGGGGCGGGGCGGGGAAAACCAACCCCCGTTGTGGGTAGGGACGGGGGAAATTTTTTTAGCCCCATCGATTTTCGGGAGCGGGGACAGGGGTGGTTTTGAGGGGCAGGGGTGGTATAAGTAAGAACTGCCCCCGACCCGCCCCGTTGTCATGCCTAATTTGATTAAAGATAATGAAAACCTACCTCTATTGCTCTAGAAACCCATCAGACTCAATTCTGCAAAATTTCTAAAAGATCAAATTGTTACATATGGTTTAACTTTTCCAGTGGCAAGTTTAGAATGATCTATGGTTATATTATGCCAAAAATGATGGACATGTTATGTTGAATAGCTTCACTCAGGAGGCTAGGACAAAGAAAACCTCCTTTCACCTCGAAATTTGTCATTGAAAATGTAGCAAACTAATATCTTCATTAGTTTAATTTAATTTCATAAGCAGTTGAAATTCTACAACTTTTGATGCTCTACTATTGAAGTTAGATTGATTATTATTTGTTATATATATATATATATAGGACAAATTAACCTTTTAAGAATACATGCTATTTAATCAATTGTAGAAGTTTGGATTAATTTTTTTGACAATCCCACGACAGAAATTGCAGAGCAATATATGAAGGCGGAGTAGTTAGAGAAACTAGCATAGCTGGAAGATTGGTGTAAGCAAGTTCTTATTATTATTTTCTTGATAAGGATATGCATTTTTCCAGTTTTTTTAAGGACATATCTTTTTTATATTAAAGAAAAAATTAAATGTGGTTCAAAGACCATGCCAGCATCAAGAACAAACACGAGCTTTAGCTTCATTTGAGTTTTAACATTAGAAAAATATTTATCAACTCAGTACCCAAAGGCTATGATGTTAAAGTATATGCGAGATAGATATTAAAGTTTAACATGTATAAACTTAAATGTTTGAAAATTTAAAGAAGTTTAATTGGGTAATCATATTGATTTGGGGTCTGAATGTGTCACTTTGATTCATGAAATTTATCACTAATGTACAAATGTCAGCTAAAGCATTTTTCCTTTTTAAATTATCATTGGAGCAGAAGAGGCTGTCATTATTATTTGTTTGTTACATACATATATATCGGACAAATTATCAATACTTCTAATGGTAAGAGGTATTCTCTTTCTTGAATACAACGTTTGATGTTTAGGACTTCCTGTTATTAAGAATGGCACTCTCTATGTTTTGCTCCCATTTGTTCCTTGAAATCCTCAAACAGACCTAGTATAACTAACTATGTGTTTGTTTGGATTCATTTCTTTCTTCTCATTACATATGGGCTTATCATTTGATATATGTTTCATATTTTTTATGGTGTTTTTTCATCTTGATTTTTCTTCCTATATCATAAGTACAAATTGTGCTTAAAATTGTTGAAATTTGTGTTGCTTATGAGGTGTTTGACAAAATGCCTCACCCAAATTCTGTTATGATTTCTAGCAAAATAAAGGCATAATGGTTGTAATGTGAAATTTCCTTTTTATGAAGGATGCATTCTATGTTATTATTGCCACTATATGAGTTGTTGATTTTTTATGACATTATTTCTAGATTTTAATAAAATAATTTGCTCTTTGTGTCAACAGGTTTCGTGTGAAAGTTAGAGTTGCCCAACCAAGTGAACTGCTTGCTGTATATTATTTGATTGAAATTTTAATATTCTAATTAAAGAATCTACAAGTGAAATCAAACATGAAATGATTGGTGAGGTCTTACCTTTGTCTAATGTTTAATAGTTTAATTTTTTATGGGTTTGTGAATGTAAAATAATTTTATTTTCAACTTTTTTTATTTGATAGGTGGACGATTTTGATCCCAAGGATTATACTAATGCTATAGACAGGATGTTGCGTAAGAAGTTGACTTTTAGGTTTAAGGCTGTACCAATTTACACATGTTTCAATCTAATTTTTATATGTTAATTGCTATTTTTTTAGTTAATTGAAGGAATTGTTCATGATCTGACTTGGGTTCCATGTTTTTTGTATCTATCTTATGTAGTTCATATCATGCATTCTATTCTATTACGTTTTCATGTAGGTCTTGACAATAATTGTATGATTTGATATTGCTTAAGAAACATTATGTATTTGTGTTTTGTTTTCAAATTATTGCGCATGTTTTAAATTCTATTGGAAACAGTGGCTATGCAAACTTCTTCAGTTAGTACCACTCCTATGGTGGCAGATGCTAAAGGAAAATAACGTTAACAAAGAGGAACTTAGACTTCGGGCTACTGTTCTTAAAATTCTTTGGAAGATATTTCAGGTGCAAATTTTCATATACTTTGACATTGATTATTTAAGTTTTCAGCTTTATAGGAATATTGTTCATTATAACAATACTCTGTTGTCAGTTGGTGTTGTATATTCCGTTACAATGCTATTGGGCCCAAATCCCAAGGCTGTGTCCTGGCCCATTTCCTTTTAGGGTAAATCCCTAAATATGATGTGTCTCTCTTATAAATACCCTCATTATGAGGTGAGACAGTGACGAAAGTTTCAGAGTGAGAGGCAGACGCAAAGCTGCGGCTGTAGAGAGGCTGAGCGAAACAGAGAGTGAGTGTTTCTCCGGTTTGTGAACCGTCGAGGTGTCTCCGAGAGCTGTGAGAGTTTCTTGTTGAGAGTGTTTCACTTCTGTTGTAGCGAGGCTGAGAGAAGCTCCGGCAGGTGGCCGTTTGAGCGTCGTTGTAACCATTATTATTGAATAGTGGATTGTTCTGGACTTGGTCCCGTGGATTTTTCCTCTTGGAGGTTTTCTCCCACGTAAAGCTATATCTGTGTGTTGTTTCTCCCTACTCTTCTCTCGTTTATTGTTTGATTGTTTCCGCTGCACTTGTTTGTGTTTTGTTCGTGTTGGCTGCTGCGGGTTGAGTCGTGTGATTCCCCAGTGTTACGGTTGGTGAAGGAAGTTCCCAGCTGAGAAGATCCGAGTTCGGCCGAGAACGCGGAATCAGGGCACGAGTGGTACCGAGTATGCGAGGAGTCGACCGGAGAGTAGCCAACGGGTTGTGGTGCCGAGCCGATCTCGCGGTGTCGGATAGCAAATTCCACAACAGTTCTGGTATCAGAGCTCAAGGTTGGAGGCTCTGAGAGAGAGATATTGGGATGGAGACTAGTACCAGTGGAGGCGTTTCCCATGATGGGGATATGTTCAAGTTGACCGCCGACAACTTCGCCTACTGGAGACCGATGATGGAAGATCATCTGTATTGCAAGGATTTGCATGAGCCCATTGTCCTTGATAAGAGGCCGACTGGAAAGACGGACAAGGAATGAGAGATCCTGAGTCGGAAGGCGGTGGCCACGATCAGGAAGCATATTGACAAAAGCCTCTTTGAGCACGTGTCCGAGTTCACAAATGCCTTCGAGTTGTGGAACAAGTTAGAGTCCATGATTCAGAAGAAGACTCCGAGAAACAAGGCTCACCTGGTCCGCCGGCTTGTGAAGCTGGAGTACAAGGACGGGATGAGTATGA
>PYAF01002421.1:571533-609723 GCA_007407185.1 Glycine tomentella | reverse complement strand
AGTTTCGTCCTCGGACCTCGGTGGAAGACCGACTTTGAAGATCGGGTTGCCAAGTTGGAAGATCGGCTTTTGTCCGAGTTGCCGTTTTGTCGCATTGCAACGGAAGGGGGAGAATTGTTGTATATTCCGTTACAATGCTATTGGGCCCAAATCCCAAGGCTGTGTCCTGGCCCATTTCCTTTTAGGGTAAATCCCTAAATGTGATGTGTCTCTCTTATAAATACCCTCATTATGAGGTGAGACAGTGACGAAAGTTTCAGAGTGAGAGGCAGACGCAAAGCTGCGGCTGTAGAGAGGCTGAGCGAAACAGAGAGTGAGTGTTTCTCCGATTTGTGAACCGTCGAGGTGTCTCCGAGAGCTGTGAGAGTTTCTTGTTGAGAGTGTTTCACTTCTGTTGTAGCGAGGCTGAGAGAAGCTCCGGCAGGTGGCCGTTTGAGCGTCGTTGTAACCATTATTATTGAATAATGGATTGTTCTGGACTTGGTCCCGTGGGTTTTTCCTCTTGGAGGTTTTCTCCCACGTAAAGCCATATCTGTGTGTTGTTTCTCCCTACTCTTCTCTCGTTTATTGTTTGATTGTTTCCGCTGCACTTGTTTGTGTTTTGTTCGTGTTGGCTGTTGCGGGTTGAGTCGTGTGATTCCCCAGTGTTACAGTTGGTGAAGGAAGTTCCCAGCTGAGAAGATCCGAGTTCGGCCGAGAACGCGGAATCAGGGCACGAGTGGTGCCGAGTACGTGAGGAGTCGACCGGAGATTAGCCAACGGGTTGTGGTGCCGAGCCGATCTCGCGGTGTCGGATAGCAAATTCCACAACAGTTGGGTATGAAGACAAATTCCAATTACTTGCCTCAGCTTTGGATCTTTAATGACAGCTATCTTAGAATGGGAAGGAATACCTGAATATGTTATTGAAATATCAAGAGGAATAAGTGCTGTGATCATAATCAGATTATATATTCATGGATTGTGAGTGTTCATATTCACCACTCACAATTATTATAAATAGGTGCCTGCTCCTGCTATATATGTTCAGCAGCACAGAGAATTAAAACAATAAATTGGCATAGAAGAAGTAAAATATTTTTCAGTGTTCTTTTTTTTTTAATTTTTTTTTTCAATTTTGCTTCTGCCTACAGGTAAGTCAAATCTGGTAATCACTTTCTCTAATGGTCATAAATGTCTTGAGGAGTTTGTCTCATTGGTATGTTTGACTTGGTTAAATATCACCAACAAATTCCTGGATTTTTTAACAGGAATTTTTTTTTTTTACGGTAACAGAAATTTGATTCTTAGGGTCGATTATTTTATTTTATTTTTTAGGAAGGTAACAGATTAAATTATTGATGAGAAAATTATAAATTGGTGTTGTATACTACTATTACTTAGGGATTCATTCACAAAAAAATAAAAAATACCAGTACTAATAACTAGGGAGTTTAAATTATTATCATATAAAGACAATACCTGATCCAATTAGCAATTAGAAAAAGGGAGTGATAAATCATTGACATTTGGTTGCCTTAGATGCAACAGAATTTGTCATTCATAATTTATAATTTCAAGATGTTATCTGATTTTCTTTTCACAACTAATGTTGAAGACTTATTGGGCAATGATGTTTTAATGCTTCATGTCATTATTGAATTGGTTAGATTTAAAATTTTTGGGGATGCTGTGTGCCAAAATGTTATTCTAATGTTTAATACAGTATCATAGAATCATGTATTTCCGTATCATTAAAATGATTACAGCCCACATCAGATTGGGCTCCAAGCCTCATCTACAAGGGAAAGAAGAAAGGGATTAGGGACAGATATGGGAATAAGAATTTAGTTAGAGAAGAAATAAAGGATTCTAATGTCATTAGAGTAATTTGTTTCAGGGTTTTAAAAACCATGGTATAGCGGTGGAGCAGAGTGGTGGAGTGTTGAAAATGCAGCAGACCAAATATTGGGCTGAATAGCAGTCGTAGCATAGACAGGATATGGTGCTATGTGTTGATTTCATTTACAAAAGCCCTCTGAATAGAGATGATGGATGGATGTTGACATATAATATACAATCTAAGTGGCATATCTTTGAAATGTAGTTTTAAAACTTTTTCTTTCTTTCTTTTTTCTATGTAATTTGCTGAAACTGAACATTGAAACCAAGAGTCAGACAGCTCTGTAAAACCATTGAAGTCACTGAAATGTGGTTGTGATATCCCAAAAAGCTAATAAAACTGAGTAGAAAACAATAATTTTCTCAATATAGTCTGTTAGACTCTTTTTTCTCTATTTTTGTTTGCTAATTCCTAGAATCCTCATTGACTTGCAGATATGTTATATGGTTGCAGTGCAAAAATAATGAATGCCACCCTTGTCTAGACCATGATTCATTTTGGACTGATCCAAGGTAAAATTTCACATTTAAATTGAATGTAACATTAGTTGAATGAGTTTGAACATTTTAGGAAAATATATTTATCGGAACTAGAAAAGATGACCAAAATAGTTTATCATCAAGAGTACCAAAATCAATAAATTTGATTCATAGAATTATAAAAAATTATTTCGCAAAAGTGGAAAATATTAACACTTTTAATGTTACTTTATATGTTATGGCTTCATATTTAGAGTTACCAAAATTGTTCCGAATTGATGACCCAACCTAATGGTTCAATAGGTTGGATTGGGTCAGACTATCAAATTAGAAGCCCAAAAATAATTGAGCTAATTTGATCTGTCACTCACAATAGACTTATTTTGATCTATTTGATTTTGTCTTTTTTATTATATTTTTTCTTTTATAATTGATATAAATTTAGGCAAAAAATAGGGCCAATTTGCCTCGACTTGGCGACCCATTTTTTTAAAAATGAATTCTTCATATTTATCTGGTCACTTTAAATATATATTTTTAGTTTTAGTTTTCTTAATTTAAAAATATATAAAGAAATAGTGTTTTTTTTTAATAATGAACCTTGCAATGCTGGCTTCAATTTGAGAAAATATTGCACCCTTCCATAATCAAACGGGTTATTTAGAGCCACATATCATCCTTGAAAATTTCTCAACCAATTTGGTGCCAAATGTTGGACCTTTCTACATGACTTTGCAACCACGTTGAAGGAAGTCACAATTCTCTCATATTTTCGTCCTCTGGTACGTAACAACAACTCCTCTATGCCCTATGAGATTTTTTAGATTGCGAAACACATTTTGAGAGACAATTCAAAGCCTCCACTAAGTATCATCCATTGCTTTTCTGTTCTTGCCCTAATTTCATACATTGTACTTGCATGTTATTCTTAGTACTTCTTCATGTGCAGGGCATCTTAGCTGAAATCCTAGACTTTGTAATGAGGAAAGGGCCCATCTCGACTGATGGTGAAATATGATGAGTTATACGCCATTTTATAGTCCCAGCTATTATGTGTTTTGTAGTATGATTCTCTTTGGGGTAAGAACAGAAGAGACAAATTATGCTTTTAAAGTTTAGCTTTTTTTTATTTTCCTGTTTAGTCTCTTTTTTCCTATTTATTTGTATCAGATTTTTTCCCCTGTTTACTGTTTATGTCCTTATTTTTAATTTGTCAACATTCATCCTATTTTTTGGCAAATACTCTCTCAGTATTTCTGATTACGAAGTACTTACTTTCTACATGAGGTGTATGAGGTGTCTTATAAGTAGTGCTGTGAATCTTGAGACTAAGTGTTTTAAAATCATTTTTAGTTTTTTTACTTTTATAAGACACTTATTGATTAATTTCAAGAGGAAACCTACAATGGTATAGTTCTTAATTTATTAATGATGAAGGGAAATGATTTTCTTTTCAACCTTACATGTGTTTGCAGTCTTTTAATTTGTTCCTTTTGTTGACTAAAATTAATAGCTTGCAAAAATATCAATGAGGATGCCTTGGTTATTTATATAAAAGTTGTGAAAGCTTCAGATAACAGGCACTATAGTCTAAATTTATAATTTGAAAATGATTCTCCATGTTATATATTATTTATATGATTTTATTCTTGTGTTTTACTTATAATTACTATATCTTTATATTACACACAACAAACATAATTTTTTATTCTTATTATAAATTCATCATTTTCTTCATTTTTAAAATATTTATATGTTTACTTATTATAAAATTAATTTTCCAATCTAAAGCGAAATGAAGCGCAGCAAATCGGTACATCCGTGCGAATCCAGGGGTTACCGACTAGTTTCTTTTTTAAAACTTTTCCTTTTTCCCGCATTCCTCCTCTGTCTCTGTCTCTCTCTCTCTCTCTCTAATGCCGACATCTCTTACTCTTCTGTCTCTCTTTCGTAACCCTAAGAATTTGTTTCAATTTCTGAGTGAGCGATTAATTTGTTCCATTTCTTAGGGTTTGTGGATTTCACTGAGTTTCACATATCGCTTAGGGTTTTGATTGAAGATCATCGGAGTTTCTTCATACACTCTTCTCTTTCTCTTCGTACTATGCTTTCACACTCTTTTCTTTCTCTTTTTTTTCTCACTCGTTGTTTTAACTAATATTTTTTACTTTTAATTGAAGGGAGCTAGTGGCAAATCATGGTCTTAATAGATGAGTTCAAGATTAATGAGTTTACGGTATTCTTTGCTGTTTTGATTTGGGTATTGTTACGGACAAAGTTGTAAGGAAGTTTTCTATGTGTGAAAGAATATCCGTAACAGGTATGATTGTGTGTGTCTGTGAAATGGCCATAGTTGGTATTTGAGGCGAGATTCTAAGGCTGATTCTTGGTCTATTTTAAATGAAGAGCTTCATATGATGTGGTTATTTTTGCAGTGACCATCTGTTCAAGCTCCTTCTGATTGGACACTCTGGTGTTGGTAAATCGTGCCTTCTTCTAAGATTTGCTGTAAGTTATCTACTGTTTCTTATTTCTTTGTTCTCACTTTTTTTTGTTTTGTTTTTATTTTCCTTGATTTACTCATTGGTCTTTTTGAGTTTAAGTGTTATGTACAAAAAATAATCTTGTGTGGTTATCTAAAGTGTCGATATCTAGTCATTATGTGTGGTTATATAATTTTGGAAGGTTCTAACCTGAATGCCTTATTTCTCCATGTTGATTCATCATGGACATGGTACACTGTTGCTCAATACTGTTATTTAATATAATTTTTCAGTTTTATTATTAGTGCAAGATGCCTCGTTCTAAAGCCAACAACAATTCAAAGAAACGGAAGGGCATTGACTTCAAGGTTTCCCCTATGGCCCTAGCACTGCACAACTCTACAATATGCATTTCTGCATCTGTAAAATTCTGTTTATGAGTATTTTGTAACTTTTTAACATGAGTCACTTGTTCAAAATTTTCAGAAAATAAGGCGAAAGGTTGGGAGGAAACTGCCATCACCTAAGAATACAACAGATACTGAAATTAAATCTAAAGGTACCTAATAGGAACTGGATCAGAGGTAATCGAATGAATTTTTATTAGACTGGAGTTAAACTCCTGCAGCTTACAATGTGATTCTTTCGAGGGATATCACAACCTCCTAACACTCTCTCGTGCCTCTCCCTTCTCTCTTCCTTTCATTGTATACATTTGCTGAGTTAGTTAATTATAACTAACTCCTATTCTGTTATCTCAACAGCTAATTCCTATTTACACCTCCTAGAGTACATCTGACCCCATCTACCTCTATCAATACCCTCCCCTTGAAGCTGGACCTTGTCCTCAAGGTCCAATTCTGGAAAGATCTTCATTTCTTCAGCCAATTCCCAACTATTCTCATAGTGAGGTAGACCTTGCCATTTGATCAGTACTTCTTGCTGCTCCTTTTCATTTTGTCTCTGCTGCATAATCCTTTCTGGTTTCAACTGAAGTTCCCACTGCTCATTCATTACTGCTGGCAATGGCTGTGGAGAGCAGTTTGCTTTCACTGATTTCTTAAGCAAGGATACATGAAAAACAGGGTGAATTTTACTTTCAGCAGGTTCCAACTTGTAAGCCACTGCACCTATCTTCTGGATGACCTTATAAGGTCCATAGAATCTAGGACTCAATTTTTCATTTGGTTTTCTGGCCAAGGGTTTCATTCTATAGGGCTGTATTATGAGAAAAACCCAGTCTCCAACTTCAAAACTCAACTCCCTCCTATGCTTATTAGCATGCTTCTTCATTTGATCTTGTGATCTCAACAAATTTTCTCTCAATTCCTGTAAAAGTTCATCTCTGTCCTTGCACAGCTGATTGACTTCCTCCAATTTAGAAGGAATATCAGCTCCTTTTATCAATAAAGGAGGCTTCTGTCCATAGAGTGCTTCAAAAGGAGACATTTTGGCAGAAATGTTGTAATTGGTGTTAAACCAAAACTCTGCCCAAACCAAATGAGCTGGCCACTGCTTTGGTTTGCTGCCTGTCATGCATCTCAAGTAAACCTCCAAACACCTATTCACTACCTCTGTCTGCCCATCTGTTTGTGGATGGTATGCAGAACTCATTTTCAACTCAGTTCCAGCCTTTTTAAACAGTTCTTTCCAAAACAAACTCATGAACAACCTATCTCTATCAGAAACTATAGAGGTAGGAAAGCCATGCAGTCTTACCACTCCTTGAATGAACAGCTCAGCTACTTCTTTAGCTGTGTATGGATGACACAAGGCCAAAAAATGTGCATATTTGGTCAATCTATCTACTACTACCAGAATAGTATCTTTTCCTTGTGCCTTTGGTAATCCCCCAATAAAATCCATGGATATATCAGACCATACCTTGGTTGGAATAGGTAATGGTTGAAGTAATCCAGCTGGTGATAAAGTGCTGCTCTTATTCTGCTGACATATATCACATTCAGCTACATACTCCTTAATAGCTTTCTTCATCCCTTGCCAAAAAACTACATCAGTCACTCTTTTATATGTTCTGAAGAAACCAGAATGCCCTCCTATATGAGAATTATGCAATTCCTTCAAAATTAAAGGAATTCTAGCAGAATTCTTTGGTAGCACTAATCTGCCCTTTTAGTACAGTCTCCCTCCTTTGACCTCATACCCAGGTTTCTCCACTGTTTTGGTAACAATTCCTTGAAAAAGCTCATACAATTGCTGATCTGCTTTTAATTCTTCTTCCCAATCTGTCCACTCTTCTTCTTGTACCAAGGAAATAGCAGAGAAATGAAATTGTCTTGACAAAGCATCAGCCACAATGTTCACTTTCCCAGGCCTATACTGAATCTCAAAATTGTATCCAATCAGTTTTGCAGCCCATTTAAATTGTTCCTCAGTCAACAATTTTTGGTCATTTAAAAACCTTAAGCTTTGTTGATCAGTCCTTATGATAAATTTCCCTCCCAACAAGTAATGTCTCCATCTTTTCACGGCTAAAACCACTGCCATCAACTCCCTTTCATAAACTGATTTAAGCTGTCCCCTACCTGATAAAGCCATGCTCTAAAAAGCCAATGGCCTGCCCTCCTGCAACAACACAGCCCCTAATCCCACTCCTGATGCATCAGTTTCCAGCACAAAGGGTTTAGAAAAATCAGGAACCATTAGTACAGGTAATTTACTCATCATTTCTTTCAGCTTCTCAAATGATTTCTCAGCCTCCTTATTCCATTTAAATGCATCTTTTTTCAACAAAGCATTCAATGGCTGTGCCCATTTCCCATAATCCTTCACAAATCTTCTATAATATCCTGTTAACCCTAAAAATCCCCTCAAACTCTTAATATCCTTAGGTATAGGCCATTTGGTCATAGCTGCTAATTTTTTTGGATCTGCTTGTACTCCCTCTCCTGAAATCAAATGGCCCAAATATTCCAAAGACTGTTGGGCCCAAGTACATTTCTTTTCATTCACATGCAACTCTTGTTGCTGTAATATCTGTAAAACTGCCTGAAGGTGCAATTTGTGTTCCTCCAAATCCTTGCTGTAAAATAGGATATCATAAAAAAAAAACTAGTACAAACTGCCTCAACAAAGGCCTGAG
This sequence comes from Glycine tomentella, assembly GCA_007407185.1. NCBI lineage: Eukaryota > Viridiplantae > Streptophyta > Magnoliopsida > Fabales > Fabaceae > Glycine > Glycine tomentella. Next base: position 601,776 of record PYAF01002421.1, on the reverse strand, counting down.
CACTTCATTCATCAATGCTTGAAATGTTGAAGGAGCATTAGTCAACCCAAAGGGCATTACTAAGAATTATAATGCCCTTCATGTGTCCTAAAAGCTATCTTATGAACATTCTCATCCTTCATTCGAATTTGATGATATCCAACTCTTAAGTCTAGCTTAGAAATCCATTTTGCACCTCCAATTTCATCTAATAATTCTTCAATGACAGGAATAGGAAACCTATCAGGAACAGTGATTTTGTCTAATTGCCTATAATCTACACAAAATCTCCAACTATTATCTTTTTTCTTCACCAAGATTACAGGGCTTGCAAAAGGACTAGTGCTGGCCCTGATAATTCCAGCCTTCAACATTTCTGCCACTAATCTTTCAATTTCATCTTTTTGATAGTGTGGATATTTATAAGGCCTACAATTAGGAATTTTATTACCAGGCTGCAGTGTGATAGCATGATCTCTTTCCCTGTGAGGAGGCAATTCTGTTGGCTCAGTAAAAACTTCTTCAAACTGCTTCAAGATCTACTGAATTTCTGCAGGTACTGCTGCTGTCTTCTGTGTTTTTTCTGCTTCCATAACATCCACCAAAAACCTCTGGTCATCTTCCTCCAAACTCCCATTGATTAACTTCAAACTAACAGCAGTCTTGACCAATTCTGGTTCAGCCCTTAACTCCATCTCCTTATCCTGAACCTTCACAGTTATTGACATCTTCTCAAAATTTGCCTTAACTTCCCCCAACCCAGCCAACCATTCCATTCCCAAAACCAACTCAGCTCCCCCAAGTTCAAACAAATAACAGTTTTGAACCAATTTTAACCCTTGTAATTCTATGGGTAAATCTCTGCACATCCCCTTACACCTCACCTTATGTCCATCCCCAACTTCTACAAAATAAGGCTGTGTAGGAGTCACTTCCAGCTGCAATTCTTTCACCACTGTCATTGATATAAAATTGTGAGTAGCACCACAATCAATCACCACCACTATCTTCCTTCCCTTTACTTCTCCCCACATTTGAGAGACTTTTTATTTGTGAATCCTTGAATACTGTACAAAGAAAGCTGGTACAGTTCTTCCTTCTTTTCAGTTTCCCCTCTTTCCAGCTCCTCCACATCACTTCCTTCTTCATCCTCCTCCATGATCATGATCCTTAATTGTTTATTTTTATATACATGATTCACATGATATTTCTCATTACAAGTAAAGCATTCCCCCTTCCTCATTTTTTCACTTACCTCCATGGGAGACAACCTCTGCATAGGCTTCCTCTTATTCCATCCTTCTCCTCCAGCTTTCATCTCTCCTCCAGCCTTCACCACTACTGGTTGTTCCCCTCCTCTAACTCCTCCTAACTGCCATTCCCTTCCAGTTCTTGATCCAAAGAAAGTGGGTCTTTGAAAAGAATTGTTCAATTTCCCATTTCTTGGTAAATTGTCCAACACTCTATTCTTCTCCTCAATCTGTCGAGCCTTAATCATGGTGGCCATCAATGATTTTGGCTCATGTATTCTCACCTCTGTCCCTATCTCCTCCTTTAGGCCTTTCAGAAAAATTTCCATAAGAAAATTTTCACCCAAACCCCTTCCAGCTCCCGTTTGTTTTTCAAATTGCCCAATATACTCTTGCACAGAATCTCCTTGTTTCAGAGCCAACAAGGCCTGAAAAGGACTCGTGATTCCTACTTCCTGGAACCTCTGCACTACCTCTATCTTGAACCCCTCCCAGGACCGAGTCTTGCTCCATTCTTCCCACCATTGAAACCACGACAGGGCTTCTCCTTCCAGAGCTACCAAGACCGCCTCCAATTTCTCTTCTTCCCTCACCTACTGTAATCGGAAATATCTCTCAATTCTCGCGAGCCACCCCACCGGATCCTCGCCGCCGAACACAGGCAACTCTAATTGCATCCAATTGCGCGACACTCCATCGTCGCCCACCCTGCTCTTCCCTTTTTCTCCTTCGTGCGAATCGTTTCCTCCCTGTTTGAATTGTCCAGCGTCGCCGCCAATCACTGAAGCAGAATCTCCATTGAACCCAATCTACTCTCAATTGCGACCTGGTTCAGATGGCTATTCTCGCGTGACTCCTCCATCGGCGCTCCAATGCTTCGATTCTAGCCTCCATCTTCTTCGATCCCATCTACCGCACAAAGCCCCAAGATTGGAGCTCTAATACCAGTTAATAGGAACTGGATCAGAGGTAATCGAATGAATTTTTATTAGACTGGAGTTAAACTCCTGCAGCTTACAATGTGATTCTTTCGAGGGATATCACAACCTCCTAACACTCTCTCGTGCCTCTCCCTTCTCTCTTCCTTTCATTGTATACATTTGCTGAGTTAGTTAATTATAACTAACTCCTATTCCGTTATCTCAACAGCTAATTCCTATTTACACCTCCTAGAGTACATCTGACCCCATCTACCTCTATCAGTACCCCTTCTGCTCCAACATTAAAATAGTTTCTCTTCATCAAATGTTCATTTACCAATGGGTGTGCATGGTTATCCAAATTAAAACTAGATATATGGATTGAATTTTGAAACCATATCACTTTTTTCTTTTTTAAATCTGGTTTGGTTTTTTGGCCAAATTGATTTATGGAGAAAACTGGCTTTGGTTCAAAACCGGTTTTAAAACCAGTTTTTGAACCAAACGTTATTCTAAACCCAGATTTGAACTGATATAAAATTAGTTATATATATATATATATATATATATATATATATATATATGAAGTTTGTAAAAAAATGTTTTGAAACTGATTAACTGAACCATTTGTTAAGAAGTAATAAACCGGTTTGGTTTGAAAATCGGTTTACATTCTATGGATTTTTGGAATGTGGTTTGCTTTGGGTTATGGATTGGTTAAGTTTAATTGCTTCTTTTGCACACCCTAATAGTCTACTGCCATTTTGTGTTAGCAAAGCAAAGTGCGAGACACAGTGAAATTTGTTGTACTTGTATCAACTTAATAATTTGTTTGTTTTATTAATCCAAATAACAATATGAGCTGTTTTCTTTTGCCATACTTCATAGTTTTCACAAAAGTAACAAAAAATAAAATTCTACACTATACTGTCAAATTAAAATATATTTATATTTTGTTTGAAGTTTAAGAATGTCCATATGCTTCTGCTGTTAATACTCATGTAGTATAGAATCTCTCTTTTCCTCCATCCCTATCTCTCTCTTACAACCCAAAAAATGCAATTTCTTTTTAACTATTTTACTACTTTTGTATACTAATGACTTTAATGTCATGAAATAAGTTAACAAACATGTCTTCAACAGCAATTGTTCTTCCGGAACAGAGTCTAGCGGCAGAGAAGGCAGGTTTGGCTGTAAACAAGAAATGTTTGACTTTCAAAGAACTTCTCCAGCAAACATCTCATTACAATCCAAAAGTTCGTAGAGGTATATTTATTTTTTTTATAATATATTGTAATTATATAATTGCCTTTAAATGTACTTATTAGTGTCATTAATCCTCTACAGAACTATAGAACAAATTCTGTATGTTTTAAACCGATAAAACCTTCAAAAATATTAATCTTGATAAGCTGAGTTGAACAAAAATTTTCAGCTTAATAGAGATTAACTTATTAAGTTATTAACCTTAAAAGTAAGAGGCCTGTTTATACTTGTGCACTAGCTACTAAAATGTGATCATGTGGATGGAATGTGACTGATTGAATTACTTAGATAATTCTATCCATTTATTACAATTGTAATGTATCTTGTGTTCATATAATTAATAGAACTTTTTTATGAATTGAAATAACAATGAACCTTGGTTTGGAGTTGAAACACCAAACCAAAACCTTGGTTCTGGTTTAGTTTAATTTTTTAGGAATGATAACTCAAGTTGGTTTGAGTTTAAGCTTGAAGCAAAAAAATCAGTACCATGGACACTGTGTCAATATTAATCATTATTCCCAAATCTGTCAAAAATAAAATTAAGCAGCCATTAATTATATTGTTTGGATCTTATGAAAGTTAATCTAATGGCATGTCTTGATTGATTTAATGTCTTGGCTTGGTTTCTATTCCTAATATACTCTTATTCCTTTTGAATTGTAATAGCACATATTAATGTCATTGCTTTATTTAATCCAATTAAGCATTCAAATTTTCATTCAAATTTGGTGATCCTCATATTAATACTCTTTCTTTTCCACCCTTTAAATTACAGATGCATTGAATGGTATTAAGGATTTATTCACCAGATATCCAGCTGAACAGAAGTTGCACAAATATGCTGCTGTAGAAAAACTTCGTGAGCGCATTGGTGATGATGATAAACTGGTTCAAAAATCATTATATGATCTTTTTAAAGTAGTGATTTTAACTTACTATAAAGAGGTACTTTCCATTTTGTTTACTTAAATCACTATTCTGACACATTGGGATGATACACCATTATCATTTGGATGGATAAAATATTCTAGGCTTCAGCTTTTTTTCTCCTTTTCTGATAAAAGAGTTCATGTAGAACAAAGAAAAAAAAAACAGTTGGAGGATTAAGATTTTTCCTAAGGCTGGATAGGACACTATAGATAACGAAAAATAATGATAATGTACATCAACTCGAAAGAGCATCCCAGTACATACTGGAAGCCCGGAACTAGAAGATCCCTTTAAAATCTTGTTAGCAAAAGCTCAAAATGCCCAGGAATGGTGGGGTAGAAGAAATTTATGGTTAAAGGTTATGTAATCATGCTCCCGCCAAATTAACCTCACTCCAGCTAAAAAGCGCAATATTTTCATCCTACTCCCTAAACCATTGATCCACCCAAATGTTGAGCCATTCTAACTTGTTGGCTTACGTCAAATATTTTGCAGAGAAAATTTTCATCTGTTAGAAACTGAAATATATAGCATTTGTAAAGGATTTCAGTCAGGGATTATTAATTTCTGATTAGTCTAAAATCTGTTTGACAATTTTTGATACCTCGAGGGATTAATCATTGGCTTCCAGTTAAGGGATACCCCGGGTTCACAAAAAAAAAAAAAATGCATTTGATAGTTATCCACTAAAATTTCAGGCTTGATAAAACCCTTGTGCACCTTAGGGGAGCCTTAACAAGGAAAGGTGTAAGATGGTGTTGGCTTGGAACATTGATATTGGATATTTTTTCTGTTGTGAAAATGTAAATAATGGTTTTTTTTATGATTTATGCTTTGTTATGATGTCTCTGGTGGGTAATCTATGATGCATTAAGATGTTTGACTGTAATACTCTATAACTCTCTGAAGCTGATTGCTATCCTCATTGTTTTTGAATTCTGATCGAGGATCCGATTTGTTTTTCCTTATGCACCCTGTAATCTTTATATAATTATATATCATTACAGTAAGGATTGATTTGTAACACTTCAATTGCCTTATTGTGTTACGTGGTTCTCTCTATATTTTGTAGGACAATCCAGAGCTGATCGTTTCTTTATTGATGCCTTACATTTTTAATGCAATGACTCATTGGGTGGTTGATGTTCGGATGATGGCATTTGATTTTTTAGACCTCACTCTTAAGTTTTATCCTCCTTTTCACCATCTTATGCAGAAAAGGTGATATTATCTGCCATATTTTAAATTTGTTTACTGACATGTTAGGATATCAACATCACATTTTTAACTGAAGTGAGAATTCATTCTGAAAAATGTCAACTTGACCATTCTATAAGTGCTTACACCCTACTTTTGAGCTTGGACTTGATTCTTTTTTTATTTTTCTTGCATTAATTTAGTTTTTTTCTAATGGCTAGAGGTTCCACAGTTGAGGGTATATAAAACTAACACTTCAATCTAAGGGTATTATTTGTAACAAATAACCAAGATCTTTTCAGTTTCTCATCCTGCGCTCTAGAGATACCTATCAATTATTATTTTAAATTCTGCTAGATCCCTATTATGTTTTCTGATACTAGTACATGCTTCTTGTAATTTATCATCGTTTTCTTTTCTTTTTTACAGCATTGGGTTTAATTTTTGTTGACAACATGAATTGATTTAATTACTACATATATTTTAGTTTTTTGCTAGATTCCTTGTATGTTTTCTGATTCTAGTAAGTTATCTTAGTTTTATTTTGTTATTTTTCCTAAAGCAATGGATCTTAATTTTTGCTAATATGAATTGATATTTTTCTTGATCATATATTTCACTGTACCACATTGCATTCTAGAAGATGGTGATGAACAGGGGACTCCCTCCATTCAAAGTACTCGGCATTATTATCTCCTACCTTATTTTTTCTTGTTTGATCGGTGCCATAAACCTATGAATCTTGTGTTGAAGAGAATGGGATCAGCTATAATTGAAAGTAGTTTGTCACTGATATCTGATAAATGCACTCAACATACAAGGAACTGTTTTAATACGGTGAATGCTGTCACTTCTGTACTTTTGATGCACAAGGATGCTAAATTGCAACGGATTATGTCTTTATTCAAGGAAGATATTGATAAACGTCATAACGAAAGTTCTTTGTTTCCTGGTACGTTCAACCTTGGTGATCATGAACAGCTATTGATTGCTATTTTGAAGCTTGCTGTTTATAACTATTACTTATCTGCAAGAATTTCTTTTGGTTGGATAAAACAAAATTGTGAGTTTTAATAAAGGTTTTCAGTATTTTGTGATTGTCTCTACTACTGTGTGTAGATAGTTACATCCTCTACGGTGAGGCTTTGTGGCCTGCAACATACTAGGGATCATTTTGCTTTTGGGATGTGTATTTGCACCAAATACATGCACAGACTCCTTTAGCATTTAATCCATAATGTCACCTGTTTTTTTGGCTGCATAAAGTTCAAGTAGAGTGCTAATTGCATGCAATTATGCTACACATATTGGCTAACTTTCTGTAGGAAATAACTTCAAGGTAGATATGAAATGAATTACAATATCACAGGAAAGGTGTTCCTGTATTGACAATTTAGTGTAAAATGGGTCATTTTAAGACAAGATAATTCATTATTTTGGAAAAGGTTTGGTTATGGATTTGAACCATAACAATGTCTCCACTGTTGCTTCTATTATACTTAGATAAACTGTGGTAGGATGCCTTTGGTGCATTTATTTTAATCTGACCCATGAACTCTTAGGTGTTTATGTTCAAGTTACATAAGCATTTTAGGCTTCTGCAGGCCTTAATAGTTTCTTAGATAAACACCTTGTCAAGCTAGTAAATACTAGATTTGGTTGGGTTGAAATATGGTAATGGAACATTGCAAGTTTCCCAAAGAATACCTGTGCTGTGACGACATGATGTATTTTCAATTTTGTTTGTCTTACTGTTCTATTAAATGTGGGATGAGACTTATTCTTGTTATTGTTTTGTTAACATATTTAGTTTCCCCAAAAAATTAATAGTTGTTCTTTGATTATTTCTTTTATTTTCTATGAAGAACTTAGAACAATCAGTATGACAATTGAAGAAAGTTCTGAAAGACAATGTGTTTTTGAATGACTGAAAATCTTAAAAGGGATAACAATTGTCAAGAAGGATGTTCTAAAGTGAGAAACTAGTTCACGTATATTTTAAAGCTTGTTAGCAAATTTTTCTGACATCATTCATCTTCATGTCATTTTATTATTTATTTACATTGGAATTTCATATTTTGATGTCTAGTGTGTACCATACAGTAATACATATTAAGGAATTTCAGAATAATTCTAGTGTCGTTTTTTGGTTTGTTCACTTGTCAGGGATGAGGAGTGTCATTGGGACATGTCTTCTAGTGTCTCTTGCTTTTATGTATGACCTGTTTGAATAGTCATTCGGCATAAAGATGATCCTACCTGCAATGTTGAATTTATAAACCATTGTTTATCATCTTCCTTCGTCTTCCCTTCTCTTTTTTGAGATATCGTGTTTATATTCTTTTATTACTTTGTTCAACTTAATCTTTCTTATAATTTTTTTAGTTTCATTTGTGTGCATTCAGTCTTTCAAATGAATCATACTATTCATGACTGCCAAGGTCATCAAAACAAATGAATAAAAATGTCATAAGTTGCTTAATCTATTATTCACAAAAAAAGTTGCATACTCTATCCATGCATATATTTCATTATGATTAGGACTGAAAGTAGTCCATGACAGGATATTTGCAGGCATTGTTGGCACAGAAGGGATTTTTTTTTTTGTCAAATTGACAGGCAGAGGACATGAACTGAGCTTTGGGGTAGGTAAAATGTTTTTCATATATATATATATATATATATATATATATATAACATTTTACCTACCCTAGAGCTCAGTCCATGTCCTCTACCTGTCAATTTGACAAAAAACAATCCCTTCTATGCCAACGATGCCTACTAATATCCTGTCATGGACTCGAGTATATCAGAATTACCCAATTGCTGCTTTCACTCCTAATCATAATGAAATATATGCATGGATAATAGAGTATGCAACTTTTTTTTTTTGGTGAATAATAGATTAAGCAACTTATGACATTTTTGTTCATGTGTTTTGGTGACCTTGGAAGTCATAAATAGTATGACTCATTTGAAAGGCTGAATGCACACAAATGAAACAAAAAATTATTAGCAATATTAAGCTGAACAAAGTGATAGAAAGAAGATAAACATGATATCTCATAAAAGAGATGGGAAGACAAAGGAAGATGATAAACATTAGTTTATAAATTCAACATTGCAGGTGGGGTCATGAATGGCTTTATTCAAATAGTGTCATACATAAAAGCAAGAAACACTAGAAGACATGTCCCAATGACACTCCTCACACTTGACAAGTGAACAAACCAAAAAACTGCACGAGAATTATTCTGAAATTCCTGAAGATGTATTATTTTATGGTACACACTAGACATCAAAATACAAAATTCTAATGGAAATAAATAATAAAATGACATGAAGATGAATGATGTCAGAAAAATTTGCTAGAGCTTTAAAACATACATGAACTAGCTTCACTTTAGAACATCTTTCTTGACAATTGTTATCCCTTTTAAGATTTTCAATCGTTCAAAAACACTTTGTCTTTCAGAACTTTCTTCAATTGTCATACTCATCTGCTCTGAGTTCTACATAGAAAATAAAAGAAATAATCAAAGAACACCTATTAAATTTTGTTGGGAAACTAAATATGTTAACAGAACAATAACAAGAATAATAGCCTCATCCCGCAATTAACAGAACAGTAAGACAAACAAAATTGAAAATACATCATGTCACAGCACAAGTACTCTTTGGGAAACTTGCAATGTTCCATTTCGAGATTTCAACCCAACCAAATCTAGTATTTACTAGCTTGACAAGGTGTTTATATAAGAAACTATTAAGGCCTGAGCAGTGTTTTACTACAGAAGCCTGAAATGCTTATGTAACTTGAACATAAACACCTAAGAGTTCATGGGTCAGATTAAAATATATGCACCAAAGGCATCCTACCACAGTTTATCTAAGTATAATAGAAGCAACAGTGGAGACATTGTTATGGTTTAAATCCATAACCAAACCTTTTCCAAGATAATGAATTATCTTGTCTTAAAATGACTTATTTTACACTAAATTGTCAATACAGGAACACCTTTCCTATGATATTGTAATTCATTTCATATCTTTGAAGTTATTGCCTACAGAAAGCTAACCAATATGTGTAGAATAATTGCATGCAATAAGCACTCTACTTAACTTTATGCAGCCAAAAAATCAGGTGACATCATGGATTAAATGCTAAAGGAGTGTGTGGATGTATTTGGTGCAGATACACATCCCAAAAGCAAAATGATCTCTAGTATGTTGTAGGCCACAAAAGCCTCACCGTAGAGGACGTAACTATCTACACACAGTAGTATAGACAATCACAAAATACTGAAAACCTTTATTAAAACTCACAATTTTGTTTTATCCAACCAAAAGAAATTCTTGCAGATAAGTAATAGTTATGAACAACAAGCTTCAAAATAGCAATCAATCTATTCACGATCACCAAGGTTGAACCTATCAGGAAACAAAGAACTTTCGTTATGATGTTATCAATATCTTCCTTGAATAAAGACATAATTCGTTGCAATTTAGCATCCTGGTGCATCAACAAAAGTACAGAAGTGACAGCATTCACCATATTCAAACAGTTCCTTGTATGTTGAGTGCATTTATCAGATATCGGTGACAAACTACTTTTAGTTATAGCTGATACCATTCTCTTCAACACAAGATTCATAGGTTTGTGGCACCGATCAAACAAGAAAAAACAAGGTAGGAGATAATAATGTCGAGTTCTTTGAATGGAGGGAGTCCCCTGTTCATCACCATCTTTTGGAATGCACTGTGGTACAATGAAATATATGATCAAGAAAAATATCAATTCATATCAGCAAAAATTAAGATCCATTGCTTTAGGAAAAATAACAAAATAAAACTAAGATAACTTACTAGAATCGGAAAACATACAAGGAATCTAGCAAAAAACTAAAATATATATAATAATTAAATCAATTCATGTTGTCAACAAAAATTAAAATCCAATGCTGTAAACACGAAGATAAATTACAAGAAGCATGTACTAGTATCAGAAAACATAATAGGGATCTAACATAATTTAAAATAATAATTGATAGGTATCTCTAGGGTGCAGGATGAGAAAATGAAAAGATCTTGGTTATTTGTTACAAATAATACCCTTGAGATTGAAGTGTTAGTTTTGTATACCCTCAACTGTGGAACCTTCAGCCATTAGAAAAAACTAAATTAATGTGAGAAAAAGAATCAAGTCCTAGCTCAAAAGTAGGGTGTAACACTATGAAGCACGGACACGTGAAAAAGCATGGCGAATCGTGTCGGAAACGCTCCGACACGGCGACACCGGCGGACACTCTCCGACACCGTGTCTAACGCTTCGTTTGCTATTCTCACACAGGTAAGCTTCTCCGGCGCCGAACCTTCTCGGTCACTGCCCCCTTTCCTTCTGTTTTATGACTTATATGGCTTTCCCGTTTCCGCTTATATTTGTTGAGCGTTCTCTTTTTAATAAAGTTTTATCACTTTATGTTTATTAAAAATATCTTGTTCCCGTTTCCAGTGGTTCACCTCACTCCACCCACAGTGACCCACCACATGTCTATTCATCATTCAATAAAGTTATGATATTTTTCTATAAAATAATCACAACAATTTGAAGTTGAAGTATTGACCACACGTACTGGAAAATTGTAGCACTGTTCCCAATAATTTAAATATACCACAATTTGAAACACAACACACTAAGGATAAAAATGCATTTCTTAATGTTTTTTTTTTTTTTTTTTTAGTTTTAACACTTGTTTTGTAAATAATATTTTAAATAATAAATTAATTATTGAGTAGTATCATATTATGATGCAGATTTTAAAACCAAAAAATGAGAAGAAAATCAATTGCCTTAATTTTTTTATTAAATTATTGAATACTAAATGAAATATACACTATATAAATTAAAAATATAATTTAATATTAAAACGTGTCCCAACGTGTCGAAATCCATAATTTTTTAAGATTATCGTGTCGGAGAGTCGTGTCGTGTTACGTGTCGCGTGTCGGTGTCGGTGCTACATAGGATGTAAGCACCTATAGAATGGTCAAGTTGACATTTTTCAGAATGAATTCTCATTTCAGTTAAAACTGTGATGTTGATATCTCTTGTTAGATTATTACAAAAACAATTATCAACAAAGGAAAGAAACCAAAACCAATCATCTGGGAAGTAGGTGGAATTTATAAATTATTCGCACCATCACCTCTAAAATAATAATGTCTCGTAGATATTTTGCAGATTCTGCATTTCTTTTTAAAAATTCTCAATCTTTATTTTATATAGTAAGATATCATACCAATCAATCATAATATTTCAAAGACGTTCTAAACAATTTGACTTTCAAAACAAAATAAAGTGAGACATGTACGTAGGCAACAACATAGCTTTAAACATATATTGATGGCTTGTCAGTTTTTGGCAGCATACGCACCTGCACAGCATCTATCAGATATTCAGAAAGATGCTGGCCTAGAATGGTAATGCTTTGTTCAGAAAGTCTTGTGGGCTTGGAATCCAGATTAACAAGCATTCTCAAGAGAGAGGAACTATTATCCAAGGAAGGCTTTTGTGGCTGTGGTACAAAATATCAGTAAGAGAAATGGAGAAATCATTCTTCTAGAATACCTCTAAATGAGCTAATAAGCAAGCACCAGAAAAATACAAAAAAAAAAATCTGAATGCAAAAGAAATCTCAAAACAAACAATTGTGTCAACTTACTATCTGATCAATTATCACTCTCTACTATCCGTAGAACAAGAGAATTGTCACCCATCTGCCATGTATATGCAGAACAAGTGTGTCATTGACTTCAAAGTTTGGCGGAGTGGGTCACTCTTGAAACCAGCAGAACCGATTTCTGCAAAATTAAAAAAGCATAACATTTCTGATGTCAGAAGACTGACTACCAAAAACAGGTTTAAAAAATTGATAAATATAGCTATTTCAATAACCATAGAAACTAAATTAACTTTTTCTTGGCTGGGAATAAAACAATTTTCCTCAATTCAGTAGCGTTTCTAGCTCAAGAATATGGAAAAAATGCTATATAAATATTGTCATTTACAAGTTACCAAGAAGCCAAATATAGGTGGCAGGAATGCAAATTGAATAGATAAGTACAAATAAAAATTAGCAAGTAGACATGGAGAAGGGTAACCTATTATTGGGCTTATTGTGCCTGCATTTAGGAGTTAACAAATAAAGAGGAGTGGTAAGTGTAAGATGTGAATTGGAGGGAAGAGAAGGAGATCATAACAGAATGGATAGCTAGAAGGAGAGTGGGTGAGGGAGATGTGAGGATCATACTAGGGGAGAGAGAATGAATATTTGAGGGAAGGTAGCAGAATGAGAGGTATGAGAATTCTTGAGTGAAAAATATCTGGCTAGGCTGAGTGACCTCCTTCCTCATGATAGGGATTCTTATTTCAATTTTCTTCATTTTCATTTTGCAAGGAGCTCTGCCCCTACAGTCTAGTTTTCCTTTTAATTTTCCTTAATTCGAGGTTGTAACAGAAGTTTCCCCTCCCTCTCATTAGTCATGTGACATGGAATATGTTTTGTATTACCAATTTCAACCCCTTCTAGTTTTTTTTTTAAATCACTACTACTGAGTATAATGTACAAAAGCTCTAAATTGGAAAAGTGAAACAAGAAATGGATATTATCAGAAGTTAGAAGTTCAAACAAGTTGTCCAAATAAATCTTTGTAAGCTACTAGGGGAAACATTGAAATGCAAGACCAAGGTGATGAGAACACTCAAGTAATCTGCAATTTTTATGTCCTTCTTTATAGGCTAAATGGAGAACCTCTATGATCCTAAATAACACATAGGGATCTAGATCTGCACCTGCAATAAGTACAAACAAAATTAACATTCATAAGCTTTAAGCCAGAAATGTGTACAAAATTTTATATCATTAGTATCTGAATCGTATTCAAACTTTAAAGGCATTGGCTACATTGCACATTAAAAGCACTGGCACAGGAAGTGAGGATTGGAAAAAGTACCATACAAAAGTATCCTCCATTGCTTTAACTTATCAAAACACTTATTTCCCATTAATATCATAGTCCTTGTAGGGATCTCTCCAAGATAACTTAGAAACAATGTCTTATCACTGTAACATTTATTTTGGGGGAGAAGTTCCAACTTTCAAATCAACATTACAAGATTTTAACAAACATAAACCACATTATGTACTTCTTGATTGAAAAGTCCCAACATCATTGTTTACTGGAGGCCATAAAAATAAATACAAAATATGGCTTCCAAGTTAGACAAATATCTTCATTTTTTTTATTTGATGACATACCAATTACATGTTTTTTAAATGGTAGTATTGTGGCCATTGCCGCGATGAAACTGACAGTATTTGCTGGGATTTGCTCCTGGCTTAAGAGAGGTTGATGTTGATGGCATCGGTAAGTTTACTTTACGTCTGTGTTGAAGGCTTCCTCCATGGTCGTGGCCTGATTGACCGTCAAGGGGGTATATTGTTCATACTTTGGTCCTTTCGGGAGAGGGTGGTATTTGTCCATCCTCTATTTCTTGTGTGGCTCTTGGGAGTCGGCCTTGGTTATTGCGTCCTGCTTCTCTAGCTTTTGTCCAGTGTGTCGGATTTCATTTTAGAACTCAGCCTGTCGGATTTCATTTTGGAACTTAGACATCTCTTCCATCTGTATGTAGCCTTTGGCATGTTCACGAATTTCATCCATGCTAGAAGGAGGTTTCTTGTATAGACTGTCCATGAATTAACCAAGCCGTAATGCTAGCATCATCGAATGGAATGCAACTTCTAGGTTGAGGTTCTTGATCTGAATGGTGACTTGTCCAAATCGGTCCATGAACCTTCGAAGAGGTTTCATCGTTTGCTTGACGCAATGTAGCCAGTGAGGCAGAAGTTAGCCTATAAGACCAGTTAGTCACGTAATGTGCGTTGAATTTTTCGACCAGGGTGTCAAAGTTGTCGATCGACCTTAGGGGGAGTTTGTCATACCATGCCAAAGCTGATCCCTTCAGAGAGGTAGGATACACTCGACATAGTACAACGTCATTGTTCGTGTACAGGTTGACCTGAGTCAGGTTAGCATCCAGATGTTTGTTTGGATTTGTAGTGTCGTCGTACCTTTCTAGATGGAGAGATTTCCATCTCGGAGGAAGGTCAACTTCCATAATGCGGTTGACAAATGAGTGTCGCCGTGTTGTCTGCCCTTCTGGACGATATACCTGTGTTGAGGTAGGACCTCCCTGATGGTTGACATGTTGGGGGTGAGACTCGCCTTAAGTAGTCTCGTTTCTTGTGAGGGGGGAATGCTCGTCTCCCTGTTGATGTCTCGTTCGGGCCTCTGGCTATTCACGATCAGTTTTTAGCCTCTGAATTTCTTCTTGGTGTCTACGCTTCATCTCCGCCATGCAATTTTGGTGTTGTTGAAGGGTGTCGGCGTTCGTCATGGTAGTCTATGGAGGACTGGACGCCTCCACAGGAGTGTCGCGTCTGATGCTAGAATGTGTGAGGGTGCGAGGTCGCAAGGTATGTTTTACCGCGGCCCCGCAGTGGGCGCCAAACAAGGTTGTCAGAATCGTGATTTTACGTAAATTCATGGAGGCCTAGTAAACTCGACTCATAGAATAGTAAGAGTCTACTTTAGACAAAAAAGAAGTAAATTACCTATATATAAAGAGGCAAAATAGATGGAAACAAACAGAAAATTGTCTGCAAAACCATTTCCAAATCTATTTATTACTCAATCAAGAAAAACTAAGCATGCCCAAGTGCCCAACAACAAGGAACATGTTAAACTTACCTGGCAAATTACCAGTTAGCAATGAATTCATTTGAGCAAGAAATATTATACACTACACTAGCTTAGTTTTAAATATCAGCCTATAGTGAATGAGGAAATGACAAAACAAAATATAGTATCCTGTCTGGTTTTTCTTAATTTTAAATATTATACACTACACTAATCACTATCATTAAATAGAGAAGAAACTTGTCATTAAAAGTCCACCACAAGAGACACCCTTGACTTACAATCTAAGACATTGCAACTGCCTTAAAGAAGATACAAAATGGTGATAAGTAAAGCATGGTAATCTGGTTGATCAGTAAATTGATTATAATCTAGATTAGATGAAGGAATACTCTAAATAAACAAGAACTAAGCATTGAACAATAACAACTCACCTCTATCCCACCAATGCAAAAGAAAACCACCAGAACTTCAACAAACCAGAATGACATTAATTTATACAGCATAACCAAGAAGCAAGAATCAAGAAGCAATCACAACAAATAAAATTGCTGCCACAGTATTGATTTCCACATAACCACTGGAACATAGTTGCTTTCAAGTTAATGGTTTATGTTATAAGGCCAAGAGTTTAATTTCATTTAGAAACATCACATAAATATAAGAGATGTTGTCGCATGAAATTAAAAGATGCTAAAGACAAGCTCGAAGAATAATAACCCTTTAACATAATTGATCAAAGCAAGTTGATACAATACATTAACACTCATCATGTTACCCTCTCTAGTCCCTACCCAAGAAAAGGACAAAATTTCCAGGTCATAAAAAAGTGTGTGTGTGTGTGTGTGTGTGTGTGTGCCTCAGTGCCTGTTAGGGGCAGAATTCAGAAGTGTGAGTGTGTGCCTCAGTGCCTGTTAATCCCACCATCGTTGTTCTTGTTCATGTGCCTAAACCTCTTTAAAACCACTGTTGGTCCATTCAAAATCATGGCCTTGTATGTGGACCAGAGAAGTAGCAATAGCAAAAGAAAGAAAAAGCCATGGACTGATCAAGCTTGAAGTCACGTACAAGAAAAAATTAACAAAGTGGCTTGCTTATTTATTTGCTTATTCAAAATCACAGCTGAGTCTCTAAGCGGGTAGAAGAAGAACACAAACTTACCAAGCACAGAGGCACGACGCATGAAGGAGTGACGAAGATGAGCATGATGGAGGCATGATGCACGAAGACGACGACAACTCACACGAAGTGAGGAAGAGAATACGAGGAAGAATGCAATCCAACTTGGGAAAACCTACCTGGACTCAGGAAAACAATGCTGTTTTGAATTAATTCAGACTCGCGGACTCGCAATCCAACTCGCGATTCTACGTGGAATCGGGCAACGTTGAATAGTACAATTGTACTCGGAAACTGAGTTTGCTTTCGATTTAACTCGCCGAGGGGTGCTGGACTCGTGGAATCGTCCGAGTCTGTGAGTTAACTCGCGATTTTGATAACCATGGCGCCAAATGTTCTTGTCAAAATCTGGAAATTCCACGTATGATGACAAGTGGGTTTCAAACTCTGCACGTCAGATGCCACGTCGTCTTTGTCAAGAAGGGGGACCTGCAAAACAAAGGAAATGACTCTGATGCTCAAGTAAGAACATTAATTATTGTAGAATAATTAAGTAAGAGAATGAAGAGTTTCCGAGGGTGTCTCGGATAAATGGGTGTATTTCAACCTAGAATGTAATGTCTTCAAGGTTTAGAGAGAACCTATATTTATAGCGTGAAGTGTGGGCTTGGACCTTTGTTTGTTTGTGATCTGTTAATAGATAACAGATAATAACATGTAGTTATGTAATTTGAATAGAAGATAATGTGTACCTTGTAGATATGTTGTTACTTGTAGATAAGTAACCACTTGTAGATAATTGGAGAGATAATAAAGATAAGGTGGTTACACCATTTTGAATAATAAGGCATAATGGATATGCTATCGATAAGAAAATAGTTACTATTCACATCCGCGCTCCTGTAGCAAGACTGACACGGAGGCGGACGGGCTTATTTTCAGTGTGTCGAGGTTGACACTTGAGGCGAAAGTGAACATGGTTATTGTAACAGGGTTGACATAGAGGATGGACACGTGTACAGTGACCCCATAGTAATATCCATGTGTAATTTTACCTTTTTGTATAATACAAAAGTCAATAAATTATTAGTGTGTTTGGAATCACACGTGTGACTCCCAAATAAGGGTATGAAATGACAATAGTAATTGGGTATAAAATTCATTAATTCAATGAATCATACTGAAATGACAGGAAGAACATTGAGAAAAAAATGTAAATAAAGGCAATATAACTATTAATGTGAAATGACAGGAAGAACATTGAGAAAAATGTAAATAAAGGCAATAACTATTAATGTGCTTGGAACCACTCATGTGTGACTTCCATAAAAGAGTTTGAAATCCTAATGGTGGATTTGCTCCTTTTGTTTATGCTTGGATGGTGCAATATTTTTTTATTTTATTTTAAAAAAATATTTAACTAAAAGTAAAATATTAATAAAGAGTTTAATTTATAATATAGTTTTACTACAAAATTATTTTTGAGATGAAAGTTTCTAATATAATTCATTTCACTTTAAACTCACCTTTAACCAAAGTCAGCATATAAATTAATTAAGTTTGCAAATGCTTTCTAATTCACAGCATATCAATTTATATGTTAAATTCATTTGTATGAACTATATGACGTTAAAGACTTTTGAAACTTGCTAGCTGATTAATTATTTTATTTTCTTTCAAACTTATCTTAATTTAGTAAAAGTTGTTATTTGTGTTAATTTTAATTTAAACGTGTGTTATGTATGTAACAATATTTTTTTTGTAGTTTAATACGTATTTGATAGCTATGAATGTTATTATTCAAATATATATGCGTCAAATTCACAAATTTAAGCCAACTCATTTCACGCGAAAAGTTAGTCAGATAAAGATGAAAAATGCCCCAACCTAACTACGGACACAAGTAGTCACTATTTTAATAAAGGGAGTTTAGTCTAAAATCATTCAAAAATTATTAACCCTAATCAAAGAACATCAATCCTAGTTTTTATAACCACAAGGAGTTGAAACTTGCAATGGCGGTCAGACTTAAACTCAATATATCCTAAGAAAAATGTTTATTAAATGTTTTTTCTTAATTTCTTTGATATATATATATATGTATATATATATATATAATTAAACGTTTAAAAATATTTTTTTATTATATTATAAGTATAAAGTACCCACTGATTTTGTCAATAATAAATTTCTTTCATAAAATGAATTAGATGCTCTTGATCACATTCAGTGTATACACTTCCAATTATATTTTTTAATCACAAAACTTGAATTTAAACTGAGTATTATTATTATTATTATTGACCATATTCAACTTATGTGAAATGAAGGCAAGAATTCACCCTCTAAATGCAGTAAAAAAAAATCACTCTCTAAATGCATACACGTAGAAAGATGGATAGATAGGCAAATGTATTCAGCAAATAAGAGTATCGAAGTTGCTACGTACGCACACTAATATAAGTTTAAATATATATGGACATTTTAAGAAATAAAATATGGGGGTGCCTTGTGAGAACAATTATCGGAGGTATTCTGCCAAAACCTTGTACATTACCATTCCTGAAAGATACTCGACCTATCATTGATAAAATTGGAAAAAGATAATAACACACTATTTTTAAAACCCTCTTTATTATTAATTAAAATTATTAAAACTATAAATCATGAGAAAAAATTGATAATGTGTGACATACAAAATTTTATAACTTTCAATAAGGTTGGTTGGATCATGGATGCTTAAAGAGAAGGAAATATAGAAAAAAATCATAAATTCAATTTTCTCTACTAATAAAAAATAACAGTAATAACAATTTGTTGATAAAAAAAAGTAAAAAAAATATATTTAAAAAAGTGTTAAAGAAAATCCATTTACCACAAATTTTTCCAAAAATGAAATAGATGTGTAAACAAATTTTTAAAATAATATGTGTGAATAATTAATAAAGTCTGGTAGCCTTGAAATGTGGTGTTAAATTCTTCCTCATGGCTTGTTGACACAGATCCCTATGTTTTACCCTCTAGTATTCTCCAACACAAAATAATATGAATTCTTTTTAATTTATTTATTTATTTAAAAACTTTGTTACTATATATAATGAATTTAACGAGTAAGGTCTAGTTCTAAATAAACAGTTGGATTTTTTATGCATGTTGTCAATGGTTCTTGGTTCTTGGTTCTTGCTCACAGGGTTTTGGCTGGCGCTTACATTTCTCTTTGTTCGTGTTAGAAAGGTCTGACTTTCAAAGAACTTCTCCAGCAAACATCTCATCACAATCCAAAAGTTTGTAGAGTTGAACAAAATTTTTCAGTTTAATAGAGATTAACTTATTAAGCTATTAACCTTAAAAGTCAGCTGCCTGGTTATACTTGTGCATTAACTACTAAAATATGTGGAGGGAATGTGACTAATTGAATTACTTAGATAATTCTAGCCATTTATTACAATTGTAATGTATTTTGTGTTCATATAATTAATAGAACTTTTTTATGAATTGAAATAACAATGAACCTTGGTTTGGAGTTGAAACACCAAACCAATTTAGTTTTAAATTTTGTAGTAATGATAACTCAAGTTGGTTTGGGTTTAATCTTGAAGCCAAAAAATCAGTACCATGCACACTGTGTCAATATTAATCATTATTCCCAAATCTGTCAAAAATAAAATTAAGCAGCCATTAATTATATTGTTTGGATCTTATAAAAGTCAATCTAATGGCATGTCTTGATTGATTTAATGTCTTGCTTGGTTTCTATTCCTAATATACTCTTATTCTTTTTGAATTGTAATATCACATGTTAATGTCATTGCTTTATTTAATCCATTCAAAATTTCTTTCCAATTTGGTAATCCTCATATTAATACTCTTTCTTTTCCACCCTTTAAATTATATATGCATTGAATGGTATTAAGGATTTATTCACCATATATCCAGATATCCAGTTGAACAGAAGTTGAACAAATATATTGTTGTAGAAAAATTTTGTGAGCGCATTGGTGATGATGATAGAGTGGTTCGAAAATCATTATATAATCTTTTTAAAGTATTGATTTTACCGTAAAAGGTATTTTCCATTTTGTTTACTTAAATTACTATTATGACACATTGAGATGATACACCATTATCATTTGGATGGATAAAATATTATAGGCTGCAGCTTTTTTTTCTCCTTTATTTGATAAAATAGTTCATGTAGAACAAAGAAAAAAAAAAAAAAAAGCAGATGGAGGATTAAGATTTTTTTTAAGGTTGGATAGGACAATATAGATAACCAAAAATATTGATAATGTATATCAACTTGAAAGAGCATCCAAGTACATAATGGAAACCCGGAACTAGAAGATCCCTTAAAAATCTTATTAGCAAAAGCCCAAAATGTCCATGAATAACATATTTTGTTTATAGAAAACCATCTAGCTTATGCAATAGCTGCTCTATATATATATATATATATATATATATATATATATATATATATATATATATATAATATGCATATCATCATATGTGTTCTTTATCTTATCTTCTTCTGTAAACAACCTTAATTACCAACTAGTGCCTCCCTTCTCACTTTTTCCCCTATTTCTGCACCGTATCTCCCCATAAAATAGGGAAGGGATGATGATCATCAAACAGAGATAAAAGAGAAGAGATTCGAGTTTGGAACTTTGGGATGTTAGATTTCTCACTGGACAGGAGCACCTATTTATAGGAAAAATGCGAAAATAATGGGTAAAAGGGCCTCCAAATAATATTCCACTATATTAGTTAGCTAGCTAGTGCAAATGTCATGACACTTTCCATGTACTCTTCATTTTGTTGTAACCGCTTCACACGAGATAAAACACCCTTAAAAAAGGACACTTTATATATGTAACTTCCTATTCTGTCCTTGAAGACAAGAATGTCTAGATGAATAACTAGTAGTTTAATATTGGATCAATAACTTTCTTCAAGGTATCTATAGAGGAAATACCCCTGGATTAAGCACATCACTGTGCACTTTGATACTGAGACGACGTTTAGTCAATGGTGGTGATGTGTGTGCACAGTGACAACATATAATAGAATTGAGAGAGAATGCCTATCCCTGTGAGCGTACCTCTTATTTATAAGGGTGTTACCTCTAGGTAATTGTTGTCACTTCTTGGTTAGATAAGATAGAATCATTGATTGTTGGGATTAAGATATCTGTTTGTTGGGATCTCCTTCGATGGTTGTTATGCACGTTGTTGAGATCTCTCCAGTTATTGTTGAGATTTTGAGCTAATGGCCCTTAACGGGCCTCACTATAATGGGATACTTTATTAGGCCCATATATTGGGTCCGTAATAGTTGTCCCCCAGCCCGGCTATCGAGGCTTCTAAGCAGCCGGAGTATATTAATATATACAATCCCATCTTTCAGTTTTGACAGATTTTGATTCACGCACACTGTTTCCCCCAACTGTAAGTTTGGATTCGTGTTCTTGAGTTAAGGTTGTTCATTTGTTTTGTAAGTATTCTCAAATGCATACCCAAGTTTTACATCACGAGGTCATTCTACCTGGTTTATCGATTTGCTTCTTTTCTTGACATTGATTTGCATGACCATCCCTAGTAGAGATGGTTGATCTCGGTTTTTCATATATTCTGGGTTGTTTCTTTATTTTTACCCTGATTGTCCATATCCGAGTACTGCATGCGTTTTAGTCCCCCTGGATTTGGACAGTCAAAAGGGCTCCACGTATCTCACGTCTAGAATGGGAAACGTCTATTTTGAAGTTGTTTTTTGCAGTTGTCTTATCATTAGCCGTATAACACTGTTGGCGTTCTGTTTTTCCTTCGATATACATGCGCATTTAATGGTATGTCGTTTCATACTGCACACTAATTATGAAATTTTGAATTGATTGGTCTTTTTTGACCCCAGACGTGATGCTTTGCACGCGTCTGACGGTTACGTGATGCTTCACACGAATCTGACGGTTACACTTGCATCTCCCTTTGTGTCTATATATATCCTTTCATTTTCATTTGCATTTTCCTCCTCTTTTGCTTCTTCTTCCTGTGTAACTCTTTGCATTTTTTGAGCCCTCCTTTCTGGTATTCCCAGCGTTTCTTCATCTAAGCTTTAGGAAATCCTTGCAGAAACTGGTATCCCCACTACCATTAAACTTCTTGATTTCATTCTTACTTCGATTGTATTTTGTTGATTCTTCTTGAGGTGGTTTCAATCTTTGGTCGTTTTCTGGGTTTTGTTTCTTTGCTGGAAATATTTCGAATCTTTAAACAACTTTCTTGCAACATTTCTATTTTCATCGTTTATATTGAACACTTCTCCTGAAGAAAAGGCAAGGTTACGCCAAACCATTCCCCCTAGGGTTGGATATTGGTTGTTTGGTTTTCCCCTTTTTGAAGAATAAATGGAAAAGGCTCTGTTTCGCTCACATACTGGTGGGGTTGGCAGAAAAGGGAAAATAAAGTTCCTGAAAACAAAATTCCTTTAGACAAGACTAGGGTTTGGTTTGACACTAGGGCTTCCCCTATATGTCCTTCCCCTTTTTCTCCAGGTTCTGAATTGAAGAGCCCAGATTCTTCGTTGTCCCAAGATAGTGTTACCCTTACCTCAGAACCTACCTTGGAAACTAGGTTCGACCCGTATTTCGACTGTGTTTATGAAAGCACCAAACTTTTAGAATCCAACTGCGATTCCATGGCTAAATCACTACTTGAGTCTTGTCACAACCCGGTCCTTGTCCCTAAACCGAGTCTCGCCAAGCCAAGTAACGCCATTTTTGTGCCGGTTAGTCCTTTTGATACTGCCAAGAATATTGACAGATTTAAAGACATCGTCCTTATCTCGGATGATTCCTCTAGTCCAACAAAATATCCTTCTTCAGGTATGTCACTATTTTACTGATTTTTATTTCTTTGACGTTGGTATTTATGGACCCATCTTCAGAACAAGTTGTCGAGTCCCAATCTGCTGAATCGCATTCTGGTTCCCTTTCCCTTTCCATGATTTCTAAGTTCCCCTGGGTAACACATGAAGTATTGCATATGTTGTCCGAACTGGATTCGGAGGACGTTGTCGCGCTCCCTGTCGGGAATCAAGAGAATTTTAGCGTGCACCCCCCGATAAGGACGAACCTATCTGTTCTTTGAGGGAGGAGAATAACCCTTCTTTTTTATTTTTCTATAAAGATCTGATAACCCAAATAGGGATCCAATTTCCCCTTATCCGAGTTTCAAATGAATATTTTAAATCACCTCCATTTGGCTCCCTCACAACTTCATCCGAACAATTGGGGTTTCATAAAAGCTTTTGAGCATCTTTGTCAGCACTTAGAAATCCCCAGTACCGTTAGGACAGGTAGGACAGGTAGGGAACCCCCGAATAGGAAAGGATGGACATCCATCCAGGGTCACACTGAGCGTAAGCTCTTTCATGTATATTTCAAAGTTGTTGTCGAACCCTGCAAGCAACCTTTTTTCCTTTGTTCTGCTGATTCTAGGGACGTAAAGTGGAAATTTCCACTCTATTGGTCCCATACCCACCATGAGTTTTCTTCTTCCTCCTACTGTTTCGATGAAACGGATTTGTCAGATTCGGATGCATTCTCGATTACCCAGATAACTGCTTATAAGGAAGCTCATGACCATCCCAGTGTTGCTTTTTTATTTGCAAGTATCAATCCGGGTTTCCCGCACAATCGAGTATGATCATATCTATTTTTATTTGTTATACATGACTTTGCTTGTTTTAACTGTTCCTTTGCTTTTATTTTACATCTTCCGATATGGGAAAGCAACCAGTCTCTTCCTCAGCTCTGGCTCCCACCTTGGCTTCTGGCAACCTAGTCACCTCCAAGCAGCCACGGCGACCTCAACCCCCTCCTTTTCTTGCCGCTCTGGAATCAGGGAAAGGTCTCGCGGCCGCTAGCCCTGGGTCAAAGAAGTGAAAGCTTTCAGAGGCCCACAAGGAGAAGGCTCCAGTTGCTCCAACAATCATCTTGCCCTGGGCACTTGCTGCTCAACAAGCTCCAAATACCTATTCTTCCGTTGCAACCAGGTTATTACCCGGGTCGCTTTGGGAGAAGGGTATTTTTGAAGAACTCTTCCAGGTTGTTTAAGCGCCCAAGCACTTTAAGGATTTGAATGCGTTGTATGACAAGCTAGAGAAGACACATAAGTAGAATGAGGCGGGGCTGGAATATGCCAAGGCTGATGCTGCTAATGTGAGAACTCAGCTATTAGCAGTCGTGGAAGGGTCCTTCAACAATACTCTGGAGTAGATTCGCTATTTGAACCTTGGGATTGAGATGCACTTCAAAGCTTTCATTAACGATGGCAAGTTGATCTCTCCCCCTTCTCCTCTCGAAGATTTAGTGACTCAAGTGGACGAAGATCAAATTCGTGAAGAGGAAGAGGTGATCCATGTCAATCAAATTGAAGACCAGGCTCAATTTTGGGCAGCTTAAATATTGAAGGGCCAGGATGCTGGCGTTAACTTGTAATCTTTTTTTTTTTGGGCCTTTGAGCTTCTTATGAATTTGTACCAAACATTGCCAGGTTTGTTCCCAGTTTGATTAACACTTTGCATAATGCTTTAGGTATCTTTTCCTTGCTTACTGTGTGAATTCAACCCTTCTTAGAGTTCTGATCACACGCATGAATCCATACTAAGCCGGATTCTATTAAATGATTTGGCCAAAATCAAAAATATTTTTCGCAGTCCGCATAAATATCCATATAGTTTTAACGACCAGGCACTTTATTGTGCAAAGATTCTTTTCGTTTTATCTTTGCAACGTGTTCCGGATTATCATCCCTGAATTTAATCCCGACAAAGATTAATTTGATACATGTAAAAGTTTGATTTTTTAACCAAATATTCCTACATTTCAACCTGATCAGGGTTTAAATAGGACATTTCTCTTTGCCAAGATAATAACTTTGGTGCATCAAGCACACGAAAGTTTTCACTTTGTCCGCACGTCATTTCATAATAGAGACGAAAGTCACAATGTTGTTTGCAAAATCACAATAGAGACGAAAATGCTTCATTTATTTGCAAACTTGCCATAAAAGGGCTCATGATCTTAATAAAGGAGAAATGACATTTTGTCGAATCCTTAACAAAAGAAATCGCTACTTGCCAAAATTACGGCTTATTGATCCTAACAAAGGAAAAATAGTAACTTGAGATGAAATTTTTGGAACGGGATTTAACTGTAATACACTTTCAGTTTATCCGCATTCCAGGTTTGTTTAATTATCTTCCCGTCCAGGGTTTCCAACATGAAAGCTCCCTTGCTGAGATTATCTGTTACCCGGTAAGGTCCTTCCCAGTTGGCTGTTAGCTTTTCATCTATGGTGTTTTTGTTTCCAATATCTGCTCATCAGAGTACTAGATCACCATTGTCGAAGGTCCGGGGCTTCACTTTCTTGTTATACTTGGCTGCTGCAAGTTGTTTTGTCGCTAAATCCCGGCATGTGTCGTGACCTGGACTTCGTTCGCCAAGTCCAACTCTATAGCCAGGGCTTCATTGTTCTTTTCTTCTTCTTCCTGAATAACGTTCTTTCTCCTCCAAGATGGTTGACCAATCTCAACTGGAATTATTGCCTCGCAACTGTATGATAATCTAAACGGGGTTTCTTTGGTGGACGTCTGAACGGTGGTCCTGTATCCCCATAGAACATAATACAGTTGCTCAACCCAACTGGAACCAGCATCTTGCATAGGCTTCCTCAACTCGTCCACGATCACTTTATTTGCAGCCTCGGCTTGCCCGTTTGACTGTGGGTGTTCTACAGAAGCGAAATGGTGCTTGATCTGAAATCCGACCATCATCTCTTGGAACCTCTTATCAATAAACGGAGTTCTATTATTTGTCACAATCTCTCTCGGGATTCCAAACCTGTAGATGATGTTTCTTTCGAAAAATCTTTGCACCTAGGCTGAACTTATGGTGTTGACAGGTTCCGCTTCTATCCACTTAGTGAAATAATCAACTGCGACTATCAGCCACTTTAGTTGTCCTTCCGCTGCCTCGTATGGTCCCAACAAATCCATTCCCCACTTAAAAAAGGGTCATGGAGCCGAGATAGACTTCAATTCAGCAGGAGGAGACTTCCTGCTGGATCACAGTCCAATGATTTCCCGGCTTTACGTTAGAGTGAGTAGTAAATTTAGGTTATTAGATATATTATCATGAATGGCCAAGATTAATACACAGATTATGTTAAAAGTTAAATGACTTTTTTAAGTGATCACGTAACATTAAATTTTGACCATTTATGCATAATTGTACAATTCAAATTTACTTCTTCACTCATTTAAAAATGTCTTTTCTCTAGATTTTCACTAGATATGCTCTTTGTCTCTTATTTTGGTGTAAATTACCAACTAACTATGACATTTTTAAATTCACCATATCTAGTGAATAATTTAGAGAAAATACATTTTTAAAAGGGCAAACTTTATAGAGAGACTAAAATTAATCATCTGAAATTTGGCAGGTCTAAAAATGGGCCAATTTTGTTATAGGGACTAAAATCTAAATTTGAAATAGTTGAGGGATAAAAAAACTTATTTAATCCTATTTTTAAAATATATAAACATGAAGCATTTGATCATCTTATCATTGTTCATTTCTTTACAAAGTTAAATCAATCACCTTGTGTAACTATATATCAACAATTGAATCGAGTAAAATCACACTTTATGTAAAGTTATTGATGGTGTAATATTTGGTGTATGTTATGCAGGTGTAATTTGATCTCCCGTGTGTCCTTTTTTTCTTAGATTGCTTCCGAGTTGTAACTTTTTCTCTCTTAACTTGCGGTGAACTCTGGATCAAAACCGATAAACTTTGTTAGGGTAACCCGACATCAGTTTTATCTCTACTAACCTACTTTTCCCAAATGGGAATTTCTACATACACTATATGAATTTCAACATGCACTATATATTTTTTTTAATGACCAAAGTACCCTTCCAGCACAATATTAAGCCAGGCCATGCTTTTTCATTTCAGTTGTGGATTTTGCACAGTGCATTGGGATTCCGTTGTTCTCGTTGCTGGTATAGGTCAGTTTGTGAGTGCATTTGTTGTTCTTAGCTTCGTCGGAGCTTCATTGGTGGCTAGCGGTGGTCGTCGGCGTGCTGTGGTGGTCCAAAAAGGTAAGATCTGTTGTTACGCGTCGTACGGATTACGTAATCCATAAGTAGAATACGGATTACCTAATCCGTAAGTATCATACGGATTAAGTAATCCGTATGATACTTACGGATAAGCTAATCAGTATTATAGTTACGGATTACATAATCCGTATGATACTTATGGATTACGTAATCCGTAAGTATCATACGGATTATGTAATATTATGCCATTTACGGATTAGATAATCCGTATGATGCATATGGATTACATAATCCGTATTACTATTACGGATTATGTAATCCGTATGCATCATACGGATTACCTAATCTGTATGTGTTATTTTTTTAAAAAAAAGAAAAATAATTATTAAAGAATTTAAAATAGATTATTAAAAAGTAAATTGTTTATGATTTGAAAAGTTTGAGGATGAATGAGTATGGATAAATTCGATAATTAAGTATGGTATGCTTCAATGTAATTTGTGATTCTTTGTGAATACATTATTGATAAATATTATTGAGTTTGCGTCAGCGTCATTGTTGGTTGGGCATGTCAGAATTTTTTTTTTTTGTTTTGTGAAGATGAACTACGAAGAGTTGATGTATCCGAGTGTTATGTCTGACGAGAATATGATGAATGAAGACATTGAAGAAGAAAATGATGCCGTAGAAGATGATAATTTTTTTGTGGATTGTTCTGCAGCTTTCAGTACATCTCAGGTATGGATATAAAGTTGAGTTTACTTTAAGTTGTGAAATGAATAAATTTAGTTGATTAAAAATGAATTATCTATTTTGGTAGGTGTTTAATTCTAGTGAGGACGTATTGAAATGGGCTCGCACAGTTGCATATCAGAATTGTTTTGTAGCTGTAATAATGAGGAGTGGTGGGAAGTTGGGAACAACATCATATATTTTGATTGGTTGTGAAAGGAGCGGAAAGTATAGATCATGGAGAAAAGGTGTGGTACCGTCAAATACTAGCACGAGGAAATGTGAATGTCCGTTTAAGCTAAGAGCCAAACCAGTCCCAGGAGGTGAAGGGTGGATTGTAAAAGTAATATGTAGCAGGCATAATCATGCTTTGGCTACCTCATTGTATGGTCACCCATATGCTGGTCGATTAACTCAGGAAGAAAAGATCATTGTGGCTGATTTGACAAAATCCATGGTCAAACCGAAAAATATTCTGTTAACTTTGAAAGATCATAATGTCGATAGTTATACAAGTTTAAAGCAACTTTACAATGCAAGATATGCATACCGGACGCGTATTCGAGGCAATAATACGGAAATGCAACAATTAATGAAGCTTCTTGAACGCGACTTGTATATTTATTGGCATAGAGTGAAGGAAGATAATGTTGTATGTGACCTATTTTGGGCACATCCGGATGCAGTCAGATTGTGCAATGCATATCATATAGTGTTCTGCATAGACAGCACTTACAAAACAAATAGGTACAGGCTTCCTTTACTTGACATTGTTGGTGTAACATCCACTGGCATGACTTTTTCTGCGGCATTTGCTTATTTAGAGGCGGAGCGTGTTAACAATATTGTGTGGGCTCTTGAACGCTTCAGTCAATCCGTAACCTTCTTACGGATTATGTGATCCGTAGGATGTTTATGGATTAGTCAATCCGTGAATGTTTTTTTTTAAATTTTTTGGATTTAGGTCAATTTTTTTTGGGTAACATTCTTAATAAAAAAGAAAAAGAAAGAAAAAAATAGTAAAAATTGAAAAAAAAAAAAAGCAAAATTTTTTTGTAATTTTATGGATAAACTTATCAAATATTGGGGTGCATTTAGCAATTGGTTACGACTTTAAAGTATCAATGACATTAATTTGTTTTTTGCTATTTACACCCCCTTTCCTACAACTTTTTTACTATTTACACCCCCTCTCCTACGACTTTAAAGTCGTCATTGCATACGACTTTAAAGTCATAACTAATTGTTAAATGCACTCCAATTTTGATAAGTTTATCCATAAAATTAAAAAAATTGCTTTTTCTTTTCAATTTTTGCTTTTTTTTTCTTTCTTTTTCTTTTTTATTAAGAGTTTTATGGAGTTACATGACTTTGAAGTCGTGTGATGCTCTAGGACTTCCCTTATTTTTTCTTATTAATTTAATTATTCCTTTTTTTATTTTTGAAACAACGTTAAATGATTTTTAAAATTGCATATTTTTTAAAAAGAAATTAACTAAAATGATAATGTATGCATTCATGTCAAAAATGTGGTGAATAGAAGCACTGATTGTTGGTTTGGCAGTTGGGAAATCCTGAATTTTGAACTCAATATTAGGCATATTTTTCTGTTCATAAGTGGCTATTTAATTTTCATTTACATTTCATTGTCTAGTAGCCTGTTTGCTTACATGTTGCATGACTTGCATCAAAAAACACTCATATGTCTATTACCCAAAGCAATGCAGAAGCTATATCAACTACCTTTGATTTTCACCTTTTTTTTTTATCCATGATTTGGGGTATTGATGCAGAACAAAATTCAAAATGAACAGCTGGACTCCAGCAACTACTCAAAGTATATGATCAACATCCATACTAGGTGAAACATTTAATCACAAAGCAATTTGGCTTAAGCAACTACCAAAATAACATACTAATTCATAAGTTAATGTCACAATTAAACAAAGCGTATAATC
>PYAF01002421.1:519833-571433 GCA_007407185.1 Glycine tomentella | reverse complement strand
GCAACTACTCAAAGTATATGATCAACATCCATACTAGGTGAAACATTTAATCACAAAGCAATTTGGCTTAAGCAACTACCAAAATAACATACTAATTCATAAGTTAATGTCACAATTAAACAAAGCGTATAATCCATATTTCATACCACATACACCATTGCAGTTTCTCAAATTAACCATAATAATGTTGAAAAGCTGTCACATGCTGCTGCATATGCCAATTTTCACAAATTTTTAAAAAATGGACTGGTACGGATTGAGTAATTCGTGGTTAGGAAACGGATTAGACAATCTGTAAGTAGGAGCGGGGAGGGGTATAGATTATGGAATCCGTGAAACTGTTTCGAATTTGGCAATCCGTAAGAATGTTACGGATTAAGCAATCCGTATGACTCATATTA
Source organism: Glycine tomentella (assembly GCA_007407185.1). Classification (NCBI taxonomy): domain Eukaryota; kingdom Viridiplantae; phylum Streptophyta; class Magnoliopsida; order Fabales; family Fabaceae; genus Glycine; species Glycine tomentella. Next base: position 571,032 of record PYAF01002421.1, on the reverse strand, counting down.
CGGATTAAGCAATTTTAGAATTTGAAAGAAAAATATGATATTTGAATTACTTTCAATTGAATTTCCTACACCCAATGTTTGGATGGGTCAATTTAACAGAGCAAAACATTTTTTTTTCATGAATTTAAAGTATCATATATTTAAAAAGAAATTAAAATTTTGGCATTTTTACAAGATATTTAATTAACTAAAATATTGAAATTTAAAATTATACTAAAAGATATAAATGCATGCTCGCAATTAGAGTTTACCATGCTAGTAAACTTGCTTGCAAAGCTTGCTTCCTGCGAATTTGACAATCCGTAAAATTCATCCTGTGAAGCTTGCATTCTAAACATATTTCTGGACGAAAACTGAATTTTTCTAATTTTATAAGAATAAGAAATATATTTTAATTTTTTTTTTAATTGGATCTTTCCATCTATCTTCTTTTGACCATTAATGGTTAAACTTGGAGCTGACATTCCTATTAGATGCCCACGGATGTTTGGAAGAGTTTTGTTGTACGTTATGTAGTTCAATGTTTTTTCTACGTAGCAATCATGTCTGGTTATGACTTATGATAACAATCATTTCTTATCTAAGTGTATGTTTAGATGGATAGCATATTCTCTGAAAGCTTTAACTATTCTATCACCATAGAAGTTCCTTATTGATTGTCCTGTTTATTTTGTAGTGTCAACTGCATGTATTGATGTATAACCTTCGTTAGAATGAAGACATAAAACCATATATAAGACATTAAAGAACAAATGTAGAACTACAATCAAATTATGCTGAGAAACCAAGGAGAATTGAATCCCCATTTATGATTAAACATACAGAAACTATAAGCACCACATATCTTTAGGCAAAGTTCTTCTATTTTGAGACTTTTGCCAAAAAGAATTCAATGAATTGGGGGCATGTCAATAGTTTTCAATGCACATAATAAAGTCTAGTCCCATTTGTCATTGTCAGGGAAGGCCCGGTTGGAAAGATTAATAGTTGACTTTCCATCAGATGCAACTGGATCATATGGTGAATCTTTCTCAAACTCACTTGGCATTGATTTCCAATATAGACTAGGTTCCCATTCTGCATCTTTGAGGACATTCAGTATCTCTTTCAACACTATCTTGCTTCCCTCATATGACAGGTGAATTCCATCAATATAAAATAAAAAAACCACCAAATGAAATTACATGAAGCAAACATCTTGCCAGTTATCTCTTTTCTGAATAGCAGACCACAAATCAATGGCCTTGATATTCATCTCGTGGCACACATCCAAACATGCTTCTGAATATATTCGACAAGCTTCATTTGTCTTTGTTGGCTTCCCATCACTGTGTTCACTCCAACAGTTTATCGATTTTGTGAGGATGAAAAACAAACAAAAAAATTTGTCAGGAACCAACAATTTATAGAAACGAAAAACATATTTTAGCCACTTATTATAACAATCAAATAGAAAATCTATTGCAGTTAGAACCTGTTTGGCGTAATTGTTGCATCATTGATGGGAGGAGCACTGAGAAGTAGAATGCGAGTGTTCTCTGAGAGGCTCTAGCAATCATTATTATTTTTGTCAAACTTTTGCAGCCACAAGAATAAGGGGAAAAAAATATACCATTCTTCAAGCAGTGAACAAAGGTAAAAAGGTTAGTTGGCACTGGATGAACATGTTTGGTGTGGAAAATAAAATGCCTTGAGATAATGTATTCTTGGAGAGGAACATGAGGACCTAGGCCAGATGAGTGGGGAGCAGAAGAATCATTACCACCAAAGTAGACAATAACCAATGAAGGTTGTATAGGGGCATCCTGAATTAAACAAGTTGACAGGGTCTTAGCAAGAATCAAAGTAATGACATTGTGCATGCTAACAATTGTGATAATTAAGAAGTTCATTATTGTACATTTAATATCATTAAAGATCAGAATAATCTTCCAAGTACAGGATATATTTTTAAGCTAATTGATGCAAATAAAATTCATTTGCTGACGGTAAGAAGGTTAATTTTGACAGATATGATGACTCTTTCTGAACCAATAGTTATGCATTATTAGTAATAATTAATAAATTAGAAATAACCTTAGCTATGATTGACAAATCTATGATTGAATGATGGGATAAAATTCTTTTATATTATCAATATATTCTAATTAATATATTCTAATTAAATTCTGTAATCAATCAGTTATTACCAGACTTTAGACGAACTGATTTTGACCTCTCTTGTTAAAGCACCATCCCAAAAAGACATTTATAAATGTAAAACATTCCAACATTCTACTAAGTTTTTAAAAAGTTAGGCACTTCATAGTTCATATTAATAAATATTAGTTTAATAAGCCCGTACTGAAGAAAAAAGACTAATTAATCAAAGGTTTTCCCACCCTTTCCTCATAAAGTATTATCTATTCCTTACTAATTTTGTTAACCATTGTTTTAGATAGTTAAAGAATCAAAATAATTTTTTATTTATTTAAGGCATAGTATTTATTATTACAAGTGCACTTCAATGTGATTTTTAATAAAACATATTCTATTTATTAATTTTTTAAGGAAAATGCTAATGTACAAAACTTTCATTGTACGAATCCACACGAATATGCGTGGCTACAAATTATAATACCATTACCTCCATGTTTTCCGTCAAACCAAATCTTAATTGACTGCAGTATAGCTAAATCAGAGTTAACTGATTCATGCATTTTGTGTGTATGTTTTTTGTACGGTATAGCATTGGTCATTTTTTTGAGTCTTGTTAATTAATGCTCTTAAGATATTTAAGATATTGATGGAAGAATTAAAATGAAAAAGTATGTGAAAATCAAATAATATAAATAAAATTATAAACAATATAATTTGTCTTTCTTAATTATGACCAATGATAACAAAATCGACTCCTTCCTTTATTAGTAATTTAGGTCCACTTTTCTATTTTATGATTTCTCCCACTCCCACTTGGTGAAAACAAGCAGCATTATCTCTTGCTTTGGTTAGAGTGTGATTCCACGCTGGCAACTCTTGCTTTCAAGCCTTTTAATTTGGTACCATGAACCTCCTAATAGATGGATCTAGGATGAACTTTCGCATATCACATATTTATAGAGAAGGTAACTCATCTGCTTATAAGTTAATAGTTTTTGGAGTGCATAGTTCTAATTTTTGCTGGTGGGATTCTCAACCTTTATTTCTTTTTTTTTATCTTAGATAGATCTTTTCAGAAACAAACAGCTCTTGTATTGGGCGAAACGATCAAATAGAGATAATTTTTTTCACTTACTACCAATTGGGGATGCATTTCAAATAAATTATGAAAAGGGAGTAAGTCTTAATGAGTATTATGACTTATGGAATGCATTTCAAATAAATTATAAAAAGGGAGTAAGTCTTAATGAGTATTAAATTATTTTACAGCTTCAGCTATTTTTTTTTTAATTTATAACTTTAAAATTGTATTAATTTTTTTTAAACTGGAATCCTAACATTTTTTACTATTTCTATTAATTTTGCTTTTAATTTACGATTTCAAAAGTAAATTTTTTTACAGCTTTAAAGTTGTATAGTAATTTTTTTAAAAAAATATTTATTTGTTTTTTTTCAATCATAATATTAACATTAACAAAATATATAGAAATTATATTAAATAAAATAATAAATTATGAAAAAAATATATACCAAAATAATAAATAAAACCATATAAAAATTTAAATAAAATAAAATTTAAAATTTTAGAAAATATTAAATAAAAATATATAAAATACTAAATAAAACTAAAAATAAAATAAGTACCTTGCGGGCATACAAGTGAGAAAGAATAGCTACCCACCCAACCTTCACCACCATAAAAATCAAATTGAACGATGGAAGAACCAAACACAACTAACCGAGGCCTCAATGATCCTGACATCGCTCTTTCTCTCTCTTTTCTTGAACGCCAATGATACTCTCACATAGTGGGCTCAAAATTTATTGTATGTCTTCATCACCAACCTCCTATCCTTGATAGTTGATACTTGATAAAAACAACTTTTTACCCCTTTTAAATGACCTTGATAGTTGTTACTGTTTTTGTTTTTAATCTCTTCCTTTCCTTTTACGTTAACATTGTTTTTTGGATTAAATACAATTTTGGTCTTTCAAATAATTTTTAATCTGTTAAGGTACATCACCGAATATGACTGCACAATTGACACAAGCTGTAATTATTTTTAAGAATATGTAATTTGTAGTGTGGACCACTATTTTATTTTCGAAAAATACGAAATGTAATGTCCTTTTCAACTTCAAGCACGTTTTTCAGAGGAACTAGAGAGTTCCTATTACCTGGTCCTGCCGGAAAAAATTCCTCTCCGGTCTTGCCTTTGATATTAGTACACATGTTGCCGCGTCGGAATGGTAACCAATCCAATCCACAATTATACTGGAGATTGTGTGTTTCTCAGATAACATAAGAACAACCCACTTTAATTTATTTATGATATGTTTGAATTACAGTTGCATCCAACTAAACTCACGTTATCCTTTAAAGTGGGTTGTACTTAAACGTGTACATGGTTATTCTCAAATTCAATGAATGACATGATTATTAAGACTTCTAGAAAAAATACTGATAACGACTAAAATATTCACGACTATGGTAAGATGTGATTGTTGAATTCATTATGAAAACACAATGATCTACTTGAAGAAATTAAATATCAAATGTAGTGAAAGTATATAGCTACTCCATAGAGAAGGGAAAGTATATAACCACTTCAGCTAAAAACAAAGCTGGCTACTAAATGCAAAAGAACTTCAAAACGGTAATACACAATCTGAAAGCCCTACTAAGAAACCTATTATACAAAGAATGAAGTACAAAAACAAGTATGATCATTAAAAAAAAAAAAAAAACTACCCTGCTCTTGCAATTTCTATTTGGCAAGGGTTGTGTTACCTCGCAATATTGTAGGAATCCAGTACTCTTTGCATACACGTAATAACAGTTTAATTACATAACGAGTGGATGTAACACAATCAAACAAAGGAATAATACATACAACGGCAACAGAAGCAGAAAAGGCCAAAGTTGCAGCACTAGCACCCCAACTAATGATTCGACCATATCAGATTATTCTACTCAGATGATGATCAGCTTGCTCTATAGCTTTCAACGTAAAACAACTCTAGGCCAAAACACATCCAAATATAAAAAACACTCTAAAATGATGCAAGGAATCCCCGATGGCTCACTCCAGAAAGTGCTTTTCCAGGCTACGCAATACCTCATGTAGACAATTGGAACCTGCCACTAGGCTTTTTTCTTCTCCATCCCTGATATTTCCATATTAAAAACCTTTTAGTACCAGCAAGATATTAATATACATGAAAAATAAGCAAAAAAAACTTAGCAGAGGTAAACTTACAAAGGCAGCGTAATACACAAAGGTCAATCCAGCCAAAACAACAAATGCAATTTGGAATACATTGTACCTGTAATGTGATAACCAGTAAATCAAACTATATTAAACTGTTTCTACCAAATTATAGCTATGCAAAGTTTACAGGTCCTCATCTTAAATTCGCCAAGGATAACGATAAAGGAAACAACCTGGATAGGCAGGTTATGCTGCTTACACCCCAAAAATATAAATAAAAAAAGAAAGAATCTACAATCCGTTGGATCTCTAACATGTCACATCAATTTACTACTGCACACATTATCCAATCCAACACCCTACTTATTAAATATTTTAGTTCATCAATTTTGAGTATGTGAAGCATGATTCCTCATAGAACTTCAACAGAAAATATGGGATTTGTTTGAATTCATATTGGAACAATAAGACAGCCAACCCATTGTGTGCTCTAGATCTACAACTTAGCAAAAGGAAGGGACCATTTTTGCCCCACTATAAGGCAGAGCAGGAGAGGCAGAAGAAATCCAGATTGACTCACTTGTACAAATATTTAATTCCTCGAAGAGACTCCAAAGTGTGGCCAAATATTTCCTGGGCTGCAGTTGCTTGAGCATAGTAGGCAAATGCTGTGGAGCAGAACTGGATCACACTGAAAAGGTAAAACAATAGAACTTTGAGAGAGGTTGTACAGCATCCCATTATCATGACAACATAACAAGTGCCTTACGCTTTATATATAACACTACGTGCTATACTCCAAAGCATTTGTTATGCTGCACAAACAATGACTTCATTTCCCTTTCCACTTCCAAATTTAATAATTTCAAAGGGGAAAGTCAAAGCCCAACATATAATACTATCCCCATTTTAAATTTCCACTCTTGTGAAACTCTTCATACAATATGTAACCAAAAGCAATACAGACAACACTCAGAGGTAGAAACTTTAACTTCAATACAGATAACATCCCATTTGGAATGTAAAGTACAGACTATACTGACCTAATGGAACAAAGAAGAATAAGGCCCACATTAAACAGAAAAGAGTTCATGAGAGTTCCTCCCCACCTGCCAGAGATAAGATCACATTGTAAGATACAAAAGGGATAACAAATTACCAAAAATGGAGAGCAAAATGATAACTCTGTCAGCACAATTTTATTACTTCATGGGATGTATTGTAATGAAAACTAGTCTCAGTCCAAGCATCATGGCACCAGCAATCACAGCAAGGAGAAGGTAGAAGCAGAAAAATGCAAATGCAGCCGTGCCAAGAAGACCTGATGAAAGAAGAAATTACATATATCATCTAGATTAACTGAATGAATATTACATATAATATATCAATTATTATACATAACTGAAGGAAAGAAAAATAGCCTGAGTTTTCCAACATACCCCAGACATCATCTAGCTTGATGAAAACTTCATTCAAGAAAGGAGAAAGTGGAGGATCAATTAATAGGTAGATAATTATATGAGCAACCCACGCCACTGAAACAATCAACCTGTTACAATTTTCAAATTTTAGGTTAAATAAGAAACATAACACCTGTAAAAGTAAGCAATCTTTGTAAAACTATGTACAACAGTTCGAAGCATCATTATTCATTGTGCATCATACATTATAGCTTACCCTAAAATTCCCAAAACAAATTTTGCCAGGTAACCAAGAACTGTTAGAGCCCATGTTGTCTCAGCCTGTATTCATGCAAGCTTAGTCAGAGGGAAGAAAATTACACATTGATTATGCCTGAATTAGAAAGTTAGAAATTTGATTACTGACCTTTTCCCCTTGTGGATACATCTCTTCAAGAAGCTTTACATCTTCTTCTAATTGAAACAACTCCTAGAAAATTATGTGAGATGGATAAGTGAATAACTAGTATCATGCAACTATGAATACTTCAGCAACTGTACTTTCTGCCACAAACTATAATAGCATGCATCAAATTATTATATGGAAAGCCCAAGCTAACACCTGTATGATAAATCACCAATATTTGATGTTTACCTTCTCCACTTCCTTCACATTTTTACGAAACTTTCTACCCTTTGAACCACTTCTTTCTTCCTGATGGAGTGCCTCAGCTGCTTTCTTTAGTTCTCTTGCTTTTTTACCAAGTTCAGTGGCTTCCTACAGTAACCAGCCAGCCACACCATAAATATAGTATGGCATATCATGCAACCAATTACACACATGATCAACAATTTAATATATCCCCTTCAGTAACAGTATAGCACCTTGATATACTGCGAGTGAGTGATAACAGCCTTTGGACGCCGAATAAATGAAAATATAAGTCCTAATGGAAGACAGGCAATACCAACACCACCAAATATCTGGATTGAACAGTGAGAAAACAATGGTTAAATATCAAGAATAGGACAACTAGTACTTAATGTGATTTAGTATGGAAGGATTACTTAAATTAATCCATTAAGAGACTGCTTTTGTTCAGTATTATATCCAACAAAATCTCAATTGCTAAAGAGAATAGTATAATGCAGTATTCTAATTCACTCAGTCTCACACTTATAGAAAAAAGTATAGCCACAAGAGTATTTATTCATCCAAAACAATAATGTTAACCAAACAATCCTAAAAACCTATGCCAAATATGAAGCAGGAAAATTGAAACAGGTAAATTAAATTTTATGAAGAATGAGCTTACAGCGAAAAGCACAGATCCAACAATAGTAGCAAGTGCAACAACATATTCTGGAAAGGTAGTACGCATGGTCCATGTTTTCTCTGATGAAGGACTAGCAGAGAATGCTGAGCACTAGTTTGAGAACAATGTGGGGAAAAAAGGAGAATGAGCAACAGCAAAAATATTACCTCTGAAAACAACAAAACTAGCCAAAAGAAAACAAAAAACTAGTGCAGAAAAAGACCTGATGGGCATCACTTCCAATACAAGGTTGACCACTACTGAATGTCCATGTGCTAGGAAATGAAGTTGTGGATGAAGAGAGATGCCTAACAGTAAAGTCCACCTTACCAACGAGCCCTAATATATCAATCATGGAATAGAAGCATAAACAAACACACTTTACAGCTCATATTAAACCACATCACATTTGACGTATTTACTCAAGATTGTAGGTGGATGGTATGGTATCTTTATCTATATTGAATTTCAAATGACGAACAAAAATGATTATCCTTCTTGAAGCAATGACAAAATTCTGAATCATGACTTTAACTCTTTAATATGATTATGAATTATATAGTATTTTTTACACCTATAAATATAATTTTAAATATTTTAATTATTTATTTTATGCAGAAAGGCTTTATGTATATGTTCCATTTCCAAGCCAACCTACATTAAAAAATGAACATTGTCCAGGAAATGAAACAGGTTTAATGAGCTGCAATTTTCAATAACTTTTTTTTTGTCTCACCAAGTCCATAACTCCTTCCTGCTTGTCTGTCCTATAATACAAACCACAATGCCTAACACAATTTCACTCACATAAACTTTTTAAACAGCTCCTGCTTGCAATGCAGTGTGCACTACTATTGCTACAAAGACAAACCAACAATTTCAGTTCTCCTTGCTTAACCCCTGCCCCTATTGTGTTACCAATAATCCACTACAAACCCTCCTAATCCATCATCACTTAGACATTACTCCTTACTTGTAAAGCACAAAACTTTGGTAAGCAGCACTTCTCTACTTCCTTTACAAAAAAACCCTGCATATTATTCAGATTAATTTTCACTCTCTCCACTTCTATTTACCATCCCCTATTTTTCCACACAAAAACCACATCTTTAACATTAAGAGATTGTTCTACAAAAATGGCCTTCAAACAAATCCAATCCATTATCCAACCACCCAATATTGACAATTGTAGCAAACACACCAAGTTTCTCACTTCCCATAATCCTGATAGTCAAACAATCCCGGTCTATCATCCTACATCAAGAACCACAGCACCCAATACTGGTTCATTCACAAAATCTCTGAAACCTTCACATTACCATCACTACAAAGAACAACCCAATAACTCCCCGCAAATGTGATAAACCTCACTCTCTCTCTAGTTCTAATTATTCCTCCACAAGCACTAATCACACGACACCCACCTTTCCGTTCCATTTTAAGAAACCGCACAACCAAAACACCTATCATCTAATCTAACCACCCAAGGTCCCCATTTCCAATTTTCCACAATCCCTAGTCTTTGATAACACACTTCAAATAATAGTGTGTTTGGATTAGATTCACAGTGAGAAATAATCAATAACTTTTTTCATGGTAAAGGCAAAGCAAAAACTAGTTGCTTCTACATTTTCACGGCACCACCATGATTTTGAGGAATAGAATTGATCCTTAGGTTTTATCCAACACACTATAAAGCCTAAAGTACAATGCGCGCACAGAGAGCAAGTGAGAAGGAACCATACCATACAAAATGCCCAGAACGAGGGCGCACACTATAGCCGTGGTGACCATCCACAACAACGCACTCTTAATCCTCTTCCCCACACTCCTGCACACAACAAAGTCACAAACAAGCACAACATTTCATTCAAATGGTGATATTTCGAAGCAACCAACGAAAGAAAAAAAAAAAACTCGTACTTGTCCTGGTCGCCCTCGTAGAAGAACATGGCGAAGGGGATGACGAAGAAGACGAGGACAGCGTCGAGGATGTAGACGGCGAGCCAGAGGTCCTTCATGGGGAGCGTGAGGCTGCATGCGCCGTTGTAGATCGCGTGGCGGCAGGCCTGGCGATTCGCAACGTCGGCGGGGAGCATGAGGATGGAGATGGCGGCGACGGAGAGGCCCAAAACGACGACGAATTTGGGGAAGTAGGCCTGGTTGGCGTCATCGGGGTGCTGGTAGTTCACGAGGAGGTACACGTTCACCAGGAACACGATCACGCACACCACAACCGCCACGATCACCAAGGCGAGGTTGAAATCGCCCATCTTCGAAACGATCGTATCAGAGGAATGAGTGGGATTGGGAATTAGGGTTAGGGTTTGTTCGGATCTTGTTTAGAGAGAAAAAATGAGGAGAGAGGGAGAGGAGGTATTTGGTTTTGTTCCGGTGGTGGTTTTTTGCTACAGTTAGCGGTGGTGGTTTTGATGTGTGAGGTTAAATTTACTGTTGTGTCCTCGTAACCGTGGGCGATGGGAGAGGGGTGAGGAGGGAACTGTTTGGGGTGTGGGAGTAATTTTGAATGGGGTGGTTTGCTGTTGCAAGAGAAATTCAAACCAGGCTGTACTCCAAAGTATAAAAGGAGGGAATTGGTGATGCTGAGGTGGACTAAGGTAAATATAAATCCTTCTATAAATGTTTTCTTAGTCTTTGAGATCGAGACACCATCCTTTTTCCTTAATTTTTTTTACATAAAAAAATCTTGGTTAATTTTGTATTAAACTATAATGTTAGTTGAAAATTTGTGTTGAATTAAGCAATGGGATTGTTTAAATTTTGAAAATAGAAAAACTAATTCCTTATAATTTTACGTTTTTTTTTTTTTTTTATAATCAAGTAGTATCTATTCCTGTGAGCCCCTTACCATTGGTCGGTCTACATAAGGGTAAGGTTCTCCTAAATATTGTAACTTCATGTCCAAGAAAATCAATCCCACAATCTAGTTAAGGTGGGTGACAAGCCTGTATGTTCTTTTCCTTTTTTTTAATAATTAGGGTTTTGCTTCCTACATCACGCACTTTTCTAATACACCCACGATTTTTTTAAATTCCAAAAGTATCATTCATCGTTTTACATATTGGTGTGAGGTGATGCTTTCATTTGCTTCAGCTGTTGCTTGTTTTTTCAGCGCATCTTTTCAATCCGTCGTTGTTGGTTGTTGTTGTGCATATTTGTGTGGCATTGGTCGTTATTTGTTGGCGGAGGTCGTTGGAAGTGATGGTTATGTTCACCGGACGTTTAGGGGTCGTCGGAGGAGAAGGTAAGTGACTTTACCCTTTACACCCATCCGTGTTGTCCATACGGATTGTGTAATCCATATGAATTATACGGATATCTGTGGATGATACGAATTGTGAAACCGTATGCTTCATATGGATTATCCAATCCGTATGAAATACGGATCAGGTAATATGTATAAAGCATACAGATTCAGCATTTGCTTCCTTCATAGGAATTAGCTAATATGTATGAAGGAAACGAATGGTAAATTCGTATGCTTCTTACAGATTTGGTAATCCGTATGATACATACGGATTGTCTAATCTGTATAATTCATTCGGATTAGCTAATCAGTAACCTTGTTTTCTTTTTAATATGTAAATTTTAAAAAATTGTGTATTTATATAAGTATAAACATATTTAATTATGTTAGGAATATAGTGGTATAATAAATAAAGTATTAATGTTGTGATGTGAGATTTTTAGTAATTTGTAACAATCGAAATAAAATGAAATGTCAAGTGAAATGGTATAGGAAGCAATCACCAAATATTTAAGGTTAAATTTTATGTTAAACTGAAATCGCAAATGATAGTGTTATATTGTTTAATTTTTTAATGTGGATATAATTTGTCATTATGGTTAACAGTTTAAAGTTAGTAATGAATATTTTGTTAGATGATTCATTAAAATGGACAACGATGAGTGGATGTATGACAGTGTTATGGCTGAAGAAATGAATATGAATGAAGACAATGGAAAGGAATGTGCTTCATTTGAAAATCTGAATTGTGAAGTTGATTGTTCTGATGCCTTCAAAACTTATGAGGTAATTTGGTTTTGTATTTTGTTAAAGTTGTAGAATGAACAACACTACATGATTTTAAATGTATTATGTGTTTCTGTAGGTGTCTCATTCTCGTGATGATGTGTTGAAATGGGCTCGTAGTGTTGCCTATGATATTGGTTTTGTGGCATTGATAATCAAGTTTAACACATCAACTGGAAAAAAGAGGAAGAACATTGTTTGTTTTAATTGGTTGTGAAAGGAGTGAAAAATATAGAGCATACAAGAAAGATATAGTAACGACGATGACTAGTAGTAGAAAATGCAATTGTCCTTTTAAGTTGTGAGCGAAATCAGTCCCAAGAGGTGAAGGTTGGATGGTTAAGTTAATATGTGGGTCTCATAATCATGCTTTGGCTAAGTCATTGACTGGACATCCATATGTTGGGCGACTAACTGAGGATGATAAGACTATTGTTGCTAATATGACAAGGTCCATGGTCAAACCAAATAATATTCTTCTAACTTTGAAGGAGCACGATGACAATAATTTTACAACAATGAAGCAAGTGTACAATGCACGATATGCATACCGTTCTTCTATAAGAGGCAGTAATACTGAAATGCAACAATTGATGAAGCTTCTTGAACACAATATGTATATTTATTGGCATAGACTTAAGGATGAAAATGTTGTACGTGACCCTTTTTGGACACATCCGTATTCAATGATTGTGCAACACGTCACGTGGTATTCTTGATAGATAGTATATACAAAACTAATAGGTACAAACTCCCGTTACTTGATATTATCGGTGTCACATCTACTGGGATGACATTTTCAACTGCATTTGCATATTTGGAAGCCAAACGTACAACCAATGTTGTGTGGGATCTTGAACGCTTTAGAGGAAATTTCCTTAAAAGTGAATTTTTTCCTAAGGTCGTTGTTACAAATAGAGATTCAGGTTTGGTGAATGCAATGAAAAATGTCTTCCCTAATTCAACCAACTTGTTGTGTCATTTTCACATTAACAAGAATGTGAAGGCAACATGTAAAACATTTGTTCGGTAAAAAGTCGCATAGGACCATGTCATGGAAGCATGAGGGAGTCTAGTTGATTGTGCTAATGAGAAAGAATATGATGATTGTCTTAATATATTTGAAATTGTTTGTTCATCATGGCTTGCGTTTGTTGATTATTTGAAAGACACGTGGTTGACTCCCCACGGACAAAGGTTCGTAATAGCGTGGACAAATCAAGTATTGCATTTTGGAAACACCACAACTAACAAGTATGATAAGACTGATATTTGTTTAATTTATGGTTTTTACAGCATACTATAAATGTTGATTGACAAGTTGTGTTGTTTACAAACCTGCAGGGTTGAATCAGCACATTGGACCTTGAAGAGACTACTACAAATAGCCTTGAAGATTTATGTAGTGATTGGGATATCGTAAACAACATGATCACCTTGCAACACAGTGAAACAAAGGCATCATTTGAGAGAAGCACACATGTGGTGGGTCATGTGTTTAGGGTTACCTTATCGGCATGGTATCGAGGTATGCCTTAAACCAAATTGTTGCTGAGTTTGAGCAAGTCAAATATGCAGACATTGATAGTTCTCATTATGGTTGTGTTATGAGAACAACACATTATTTGCCTTGTGCATGTGAGCTAGCTAGGTATGTTGTTGGCAGTATACCGCTTAACACGGTACATATGTTTTAGCGGAGGTTAAATTTTTCAGACCAGGGTCTAGATAAGTGCGAAGTCCATATAATAGAATAGATGGATGCCATATCCAAGCGGTTTGAGATTCTTGACCTGTGTTGAAAAGTGAATCTGAAGAGAAAATTGAAGGAACTTGTGTTTCCTGATCAAACGCCGATGTGTCCTCTTAATGAAAAGGTGAAAACAAAAGGTGCTCCAAAGAAACAGCTCAACAAACAACAATGGTCAACCAAAAGGGACTCGTCATACTTTAAGTATGTTGATGCATTACATTCCCAACAAATGAGTTGTTCAACATAGAAATGGACCTCATCATCATCTAAACAAACAAAGTCGAACAAGAAGATACCAATGTTGGATCAATTTCATCCAATTCTACATAATTTAATTTTAAACATTGTTGATGTCAAAGCTGATGGTAATTATGGATATCGTGTAATTGTTTCCTTATTTGGTTATGGTGAAGAATCATGGTCGTTGGTGCGCAACCATTTACATAAAGAACTCAATGGTCTAATGAGTATATTGCCTTGTTTGGTGGGTTAGATAGATATGAGCAGTTAAAGCGGTCCCTACTTGTTGATGGGTTGACAATGGTAATTTTAAATTCACCAAACACATGCAATTCCCTGGAACATTTATTGTCAATATTGTTGATACAACTTTGTATGTGCAGGTAACCATGGATATGTGGATAGATATAACCGATATGGGTTATGTCATTGCATCCAGGTATAACGTTGTCGTTGTTTCATTATCTCTTAAACAAAGCATGACCTTTTTTCCTCCTAGAAGCATTTTGCCTAGAGATACCGGTGTTCATCGCATTCTATGTATTGGTCATGTCTACGACAATCATTTTGTCTAGGTATCACAATGACTGTTTTATGATACTTATTGTTAATAGTTAAACAACTAACTGAGGATTATTATATATATATATATATATATATATATATATTACTGTACTAAGCATATCTGGTTTTGGTTGGAACACTTTTTTGAAAACTGCTACAATCGAGGATGCATCTTTATGGGATGTCCACATTAAGGTAACTTTTAACATAGTGTCCCTTATGATTTCTGATAAATTTGTTGATATTTTTAAACAAAATTAGGTAAATCTTTTGTACAGGACAATCCCTAATGGGAGAAATTTCGGAAGCATGACCTTCCTTATTGGGAAGAGTTAATTGAGATATTTGGGGATGTTTATGCAAGTGGAGATTATGATGTAGGAATTGCTGAGATACACCAAATTTCAGATGGAGAAGGTGATAATATTGATAGTTTTGTTGAGACGCCCAATCATGTACTACATAGATAAGAATATAAAGAAGTTGATCATGTGCTTAAAGAAGATTTATTTGCATCTGATCTTGTTGAGACGCCCAGTCCTGTACTACATAGACAAGATAGGACTCCAAATGCAAAGCGTAGAAGAGGTAGTGGGAATACAAATATGGCAATGGCATGTCAAGCCATTCAGGATCTGGTTAAGATTAGACAAAACCAATGCAACCATAATTATGCTAATTCTGCTAACAAAAGTGAATGAGGATCCATACTTAGTTGAGGCTGCAATAAATGTATTGAATGACATAGTGGGATTGGAAAATGAAGTGTACCGCAAAGAAGTTGATCGAGTGGTTGAGAGCCAAGCATGGAGAGTAGCCTTTATAAAGGCTCCACCTAAGAGGAGAGCCTCACTCCTATGAATTTTTAAATGAATGAAATTGTGTTACACCTTTTTAATTTTGTCTTGTTTAATGGCGTTGAAGACCATATTTTAATTTTCATTTTTCGTATGACTGTGATGTGGATTTTTTTTATTAATCTGATTTATTTTTTGAAATATGTTAGCATGAAATCAATGACAATAATATGTATTGATGCAATATTTTCATGGCTGGTGCTCCTGTTTGTCTGACTTATGGGCAGTATTTTGATCCTCATATTGACGACAAATCAATATATGAAGATCTTGTTATATCAAACTTGTTGAATATTATTATTAATAATTCAATATATACTAAAGAAACCATTAGAGATAGTAGCCTAATAGGTGTTGAATGGGTTGCGGAACTTAGATTTGGCCACTCAGATAGAATATATGAGGCATTTAGAATAGAAAGATTTGTGTTCAACAAACTTTGTACGTTGATGACGCGAAAAGGATGGTTAACAGACAATTGATATAATCGGGTTGATGAACAATTATGATTTTTTTGTACTTGATTGGACATGGTAGTTCAAATAGGAATGTTAATGAGACATTTTAGCGCTCAGGGCAAACAATTAGCAAGTATTTCTTCAGGGCAAACAATTAGCAAGTATTTCTTCAAAGTGTTGAAAGCCATGCTTCAATTATCACGTGAGATCATCAAACCACCTCCTCTAGATATGGTTCCAAAGGAAATTAAGGACAATCCTAAATATTTCCCATACTTCAAGGTAAATTTTTTTAAAGCATTTAAGCATTTTTTATTTTCAGTTTTTTTTTATAGTTATTTTCCATTTTAATATTTCATTTTAAATATTAGGATTGTATTGGCGCAATAGATGACACTCACGCAAGTGCTACATTACCTGAGAATAAACAAATACCATTTAGAGGCAGGAAACAAATTACAACCCAAAATGTCATGTGTGCATGTTCCTTTGACAAGAAGTTCACTTTTGTGTATGCCATATGGGAAGGATCTGCAAATGATTGTTGTGTTTTTACTAGTGTGCTTGAAACTCCTAGGTTGAAATTCCCTCATCCTCCACCAAGTATGATGAGTTTGTACAATAATGTGAATGCCATTTTTCTTTAGTTTCACATTTGATTGTCCTTATTATTGTTGCAATTTATATATTGGTAAATTCTTGGGAACATGTAGGCAAATTTTATGTTGTTGATTCTGGATACCCAACGAGGGATGGTTATTTAACACCATTCAAAGGAGAGTGCTACCATTTGAATGACTATAGAGGAAGACGAAATCAACCTAAATCAACTAAGGAGTTGTTAAACCATATGCACTCTTCTTTGAGAAATGTAATCGAACGATCATTTAGATCATTGAAGAATAGGTTCCCAACATTGCTCTCATTGTGATTGCATGTTGTGCAGCACATAACTTTATAAGGGATCATCAGATATCAGACAAAAATCTAGTACATTATGTGAATCCCTACATTGCATCATCAACCCATACAGTTGACACTATAGATAATGAGGGCCCCTCAGATCAAGTGACCGAAATACACATTACTAAGAAAAATATTGCAAACCAATTAGCTAGAGACAATCACTTGCCCCCACTATGATGTTGACGAATTAAGATACATATTCGAAATACATTTGAGACTTGTCATTTTTTTTGTTCAATACAACATCAATTATTTTTGCTTTAATTTATTATGATATCTTGAAAATTTAGTTGAGTCATGTGGCTTATGTATATGTATTTATTTATTCATTTGTATCAATAATAGTAAAGTTATAATATGGAATTAAAAAATGAAATGGTCAAGGAAATGAGAAGTAAACAAAAAAATGAATTGAGAAGATGATGAAAAATAATGGTTAAAACAATATTTTAGCATTTGTTGTAAAAACAAATTTCACAATAAAATATTATAATTTTTTAGATAATTTTTTAAATATGAAATGTTGACATTTTGGTTAAAATCTATTGCAAATTGTTATTTTATATAGTTGATGAAATTTGTAAACAAAAAAGTAAAGAAATAGATTTGTATTGTGTTATCAAACATAATTCTGATTCTCGGAATAAAAACAAATTATGTTAACAAATGTAATTCTAATTCTCGGAATAAAAATAAATGTGTTAACAAACGTAATTTTGGTTCTCATAGCTCTTCCAAGGTACAAAATTAGAAAAAAAAACTATTTCATCTCAGAAACAATGCTGAAAACATAATGGTTGTCATGCACACCCTTCATGTCCAAGAAAAAATCAATCCCACATAGTTAAGGAATGAGGGTGACAAGCTTGTATGTTCTTTTCTTTTTTCAATAATTATTGGATTCGTCTAAACCAAATTATCCATTGTTCCACGAAACTATTGGGCTCATATATTATGTTAAATTGCTATTCTCACCTTTTATTTTCCTATTTACATCCCATGGGATTTAAAAATATTTTGTTCTCAAAATACCTTTCTTATACAACAAAAAAAATGGATTTCTATTGTGATAGAAGTGATCAAAAAAATATACAACAAAAATGCATCTTTCTTGTGTAAAGTACACAACAAAAACATATGTAGTTTGTATATTTTTTTTGCACCCACTCTATCACAATTGAAATAATTACCATTTTGTTACAACTGAACAAATTTGACTTGATGAGTTTAAAGGTTGAATTGGTGACCCGTTTGACCCGATAGGTCATATATTTTTTTCTTTAATTTTTTGTTACAACTGAACAACATTACTGAAAAGTGAAAATTTAATTTATACATTACATTTGTGTTATTTATAGATTTTTGTTTACCTTTTTACCAAGCATAATTGCATATGGAGATTTGAGATAATAAAGTTGATGTCACTTTCAATTTGACTTCTTTCCCTTGGATAATATTGTTATCGACAAGAAAAACTTGTATTTATCCCATCTCATCCAGTATACTTGTTGGTTTAAAAATTAATTATTTTTTTGTCAAAACAATAATTGAATGAATAGAAAAATTGTATTGTCTAAATAAAATAGGTTTTGTAAAACTTTATTAAGACTTCATTGTATTTTCATTCACTATCATATAGTATAATAGAGTGCATAATTGTATGATAAACATGTCTTTAGATATTAAATCCAATATATTTAAAGATAAGCTTGAGTTATATATTGAATTGTTCCAACCGAGTTAAAAATCTCTTATAAGTTTTTAAAATAATTGTGTATTATTCATACAAAAATAGTTATTGAATAATTTTTTGGGGTACATAACGGATGAAAAACAACAAAAAGAAAGCTACACGCCACTAATTCAGATCCTAGAGAAGCTAGGATATGGAGGAAGCTTCCACTCCATAGAAAAGTGAAGACCATAGTGTGAACCCCAGCCCGCTAAGATATCAACCACTTTGTTTGCGTCCCAAGAAATATGATGAATGGAGACCAATCTCTACGAAACAAAGTCTTTAATCTGATAAAAGGTATCGCTCTACAACATCAATTATATATCATAATTGTTGTTACTGAGCAATCACACAATGATCAAGAAAATAAAAAGGAAAAAAAATAACACATAGTATTTACCCTAGTTCACGCAATGTGGGCTACGTCTAGCTATTATCTATATTCTCATTACACACTCGTTACAATACACTCAAATTACAAAGAAAATATGTGAGATTAGAAATCCTAAGCACCGTAGTTATTCATGGGCCCAAGCTCAAACTACAAATAATAAACTTAAGCCCACAATAGTACCAGGCCTCAGAAAACTCTGAGACCCCTGTTGCGAGCAACTTATCTTCTGAAGGCGAAGTATGAGCCATATCCAACATTCTCCCACTTGACGAATGGTTTGCATGCTTCTTCAATCCCAATGCAGCTATAACCATTCAAACTTCTCTGAACTCACTGCCTTGGTCAGAAAATTAGCACAAATCTTCTTCGTGTCAACCTTCTTCAGCATTACTACCTTGTCTTCTATCTTTTCTCTAATGAAATGGTACTGGATGCCTATGTGTTTGGTCCTCGCATGGAATCCTGGGTTTTTAGCCAAAAATATAACATTGTATCACACCCAACAGTCACATCTCCTTGTGTTTCTTCACAACCAAATAACTTCCTTGACAACATGTGCCAAGGCCATGTACTCAGCCTCAGTAGTTGATAACGCCACGGTGTTCTGCCTCTTGCTCATCCAACTAACATCTCCACCAAATGAAGAAACAACATATCCACTAGTAGACCTTCTACTATCAATGTCATCTCCCCGATTAGCATCCACAAAGCACTTTAGCTTTAATTGTGGTTGTCCTTTGAGTCTTTCACACCTTCATAGCAAAACCCAAGGTCAAATGGACCATGAAGATAACGGAACACACGCTTCACTGCCATCCATTGCTCTTTTCCTGGCTTGGACATAAACCTACTTAATACTCCCACTGCTTGGGCAATATCAAGACGAGTACAAATCATACATACATCAAACTCCCAACTGCACTGGCATAAGGAACTGATGCCATCACTTTTCTTTCTTCTTTAGTCTTGGGACACTGATAAGTTGATAACTTCAAACCTTTAGACATGGGATTCAACATCAGTTTACAATCAGTCATATTGGATTTCTTCAGAACATTCTTTATGTACTTCCTCTTAGTCAACCATAACATTCCTTTATCATGCTCCCTTTTGATCTTCATGCCCAGAATCATACTTGCAGGGCCTAAATCTTTCATTTCAGATTGCTTTGCCAACATACCTTTTACAACACTGATGATCTTCAAAATATTGCCAACAAGTAGCATGTCGTCAACATACAAGGTTACAATAACAAACTATTACCATTTTCATGTAAACACAATGATCAATATCATAACGGTCAAAAACAAGTTTCAACACATAAGTGTCAAACTTCTTATACCACATCCTGAGGGATTGCATCAGGTCATACAGAGACTTGTTAAGCTTGCACACAAAGTCATCTTTACCTCTTACTATGAACCTCTCTAGCTGCTTCATGTAAATAACTCCTCCAAATCACCATGAAGGAATGCAGTCTTCACATCAAGCTGCTTCACCTCTAAGTCATACGCAACTGCCACAGATAAAACAAGTCTTATGAAATTTAACTTTGCAACAGGTGAAAATACCTCACCATAATCAACCTCTTCTATCTCTGAATATCCTTTTGCAACCAAGTGAGCTTTGTAATGTTCTATCTCGCCATCAACACAAGTCTTCTTCTTGAACACCCACTTACAACCAATTGTCTTTCAATCAGTGGGTAGTTTCACCAAACTCCAAGTTTGAATTTTAAATAGAGAGTTTACCTTTTCTTTCATGGCTTCCTCCCACTGTTTGGCATCATCTGAATCCCTAGCTTGTTTTACAGTGCTCGGATCATCATCTGTGATACTCAAAACATAACCATTATCAGTAGCACAAAAAATATAATTATTAGGTGTATACCACTCAGGTGATTTTCTCTCCCTTGTGGATCTCCTCAACCTATGTGCTTCAACTTTAGCCTCGATATTAGAAACTATATCCTCCACCCCGTCATATTCAACAGCTTCAGAATCTGAATTTTCTCTCCAACCTATGAGCTATTAACATCCAACTCTATTGTCTGTGGCTTTTTAGGAGCTTCTAAAAAAATATGACTCATCTTTTCTTCCCTGAACACAATGTCTCTGATGAAAGTTACATTTTTACTTTATGGGTCCCACAACTTTACCCTTTGACACCATCCTTGTACCCAATAAAATAACACTTTATAGACTTACTGTCAAGCTTACTTCTTTTCTCCTTGGGTACATGTACATATGCCTCACAACCAAAACACTCTTGCATGAGAGATGTTTGGCCTTTTTTTAAATAGTGCTTCAAAAGGAGTTTTATCCTTCAAAGCCAATGTAGGAGACATGTTCTTCAAATAACAAGCAGTAGCCACTACCTTTGCCCAAAACTCAGCAACCAAGCCTACACCACCCAACATGCTCCATGCGATTCAACCTCATTGCCACCCCATTCTGTTGAGGTGAATATGGTGTTGTCTTTTGACTTGCAATACCACTAGCCACACAAAGCTGGTCGAATTTGCAGAACAAAACTCTCCACCATTGTCAATTCTCAACACCTTGATTTTTCTGTCAAATTGATTTTCTACCAATGCTTTAAACTCGTGAAATTTTTTGAACACCTCATCCTTGCTATGTAAAAAATATATCCACACCTATCTAAAATACTCATTAGTATAAGAAACATAATACCTAGATTTTTTGTATGATGCTACAGGTGTAGGTCCAAACATGTCGTCGTGTATCAAGTCAAGAATCCCTTCAGCTCTTCCTCCAATGGACTCAAAAGAGACCCAATTTTGCTTGCCATGTATACAATTCTCGCAAAACCCGAAGCCCATAGAACAACTCCGAATCCCTTCTACCAACTTCTTTGATGTTAAAGTCTCCAGACCTTTCCCACCAATGTGACCTAGCCTCCTGTGCCATAGCAATGTAATGTCCTTTTGTGCTATAGCAACGCAATGTCCTCCTTCGCCTGCTTAGATATACAACTATCACCACTGAACATTGTGTGACCCAACATTTTCCACAGTTTGCCATGATGCTCTCCTTTGGAAATTACCATAGCTCCACGAGTCAGTTTGCATGAATATTTATGTCTAGTAAAATTGATACCTGTATCTGTCATACTTCTAATGAAGATAAGATTTCTGGTCAAACCCAGAATATGCATTACATCCAATAGATTCTTGATTGTTTCATCATTCTTCTTCAGCCTTACATTCCCACATCCCATAATTTTCAGGGTTATGTCATCTCCCATTCTCACTGTACCACCAGAACATGGTTGATAGGTGTAGAACCACTCCCTGTGATGTGTCATATGGAACGATGCTCCAATATCAATTATTCACTTGTTGCAATCACTATAAGGATTTGACACTACATACAGATCTCCCACACTATCATTATCATCCTTCTTTGTACCATCCCATTTCTTAGGGCCCACACTTTTATTTTTGCAATTCTTTTTTATGGTCCAACTTGCTTGCACTTCCAACACCTTGCTTCGGATTTATCATAGAACTTTGACCTTCCCCGAGATTTGCCTTTGAAACCCAATTTTAATTTGTCAGTATTCCTCCTTTAACAAACAGAGCCTCATTAGCAATATCCTCATAACCTACCATTCTCATCTCTTCAGATAACATGGCAGCAACAACAGTCTCTAAGGACAATTTGTTAACACCAGTACCAATAGAGATAATGATATGCTCCTAAGAGTTTGGTAATGAACACAACAAGGTGCACCATTCATCATCCTCATCCAGGTTGACATCTATAGATGTGAGTTATGTGCAGACAGTGTTAAATGCATTTAAATGTGCAGAAAAAGAATCACCTTCAGACATTCATAGATTATACAGTCACCTTCGTAGGAACAACTTATTCATGAGTGACTTTCTTTGATAGAGATTGCCCAACTTCGTCTAAAGATCCTTCACGGTCGTATCGAGGGTCACGTTCACCAGAACGTTGTCAGCAAGGCACAACCAAATTCAAGCTTTGTGCTTTTCGATCATTTTTGGTCTAAGACTACATCTCCTTTGATTCTTTAGACTCATATGGCTTTGCATCTTCGATCACGTACCACAAGTCCCTATCAATGAGCAAAGGCTCAATCTTCAATTTTCAGAACTCGAAACCCTTTCCTCCAAACTTTTCAACCTTGATTTGTGATTGGCCGATCGACATCCCTCATAGATTAACTTCGCAGGTTTCTTAATGTCAAGAAAAACCCTAAAACAGCGAAATCCCAATCACAAAACCTTAGCTCTGATACCAATTATTGGTACCGAGCAATCACACAATGATCGAGAAAATAAAAAGAGAGAAAGGGAAGAAAAAATAACAAACAATGTTTATCCTGGTTCACGCAATGTGGGCAATATCCAACTATTTTTTATATTCTCCTCACGCACTCGTTACCCTGAACCCCCGCTGCGAGCGGCTTATCTTTTGAAGGCGAAATATAAGTCATACCCAACAATAACTGATGTTGTTGACGTTTCTAATATCCTATTGAGACGTTTCGTTGCTATATACACATTGTCGTGCTCAACCTCAAGGTTGGCTTGGCTGTGCCTAAACAGATTGAGATGGACCAAGATTTTTGGCTTTTCCAAGCGCATAGGCAAAACTAACTCCTTTGTTGCTCATTTAGGTTGTGGGAATTGCTCCAAGGACACTTTGTATGGTTCAAGCAAAAGGGTTTATAAAATAGTTTCAACACTCAACATAATTTAATATTTATGTATTTACAGTATAAAATAATTTTATATTATTATCTAATAACAAATCATCGTTTAAATTATTTAAAAAATTAACAAACTTACTTACCATCTATGATGAGTTGTGATTATATGACTGTGTAAAAAAAATTACATTGTTAGGATATAACCCTTTTTCTATAAATTTGAATGTAAGTCTCCACGCCTTTTTTTTTAAAAAAAATAAAGTGTAAAAGTGAAAATATAGTCATTCTACATCAATTCAACTCATTTTAATTCAAAAATAGACATATGTTTAATTCATTTTTACACTTCAAAAAGTTATCATTTTAGAAGGAACTTTCTCACTTGTTAATGCCTAGGTTTAATGTAAACCAACGTAAAATTAAAAAGGATTCTCATTTAACGTAAATGTTAAAAAAGTGTGAATCAAATAAAACAACAACACACTAAGCGCATGTTTAACAACACATTATAATGCTATTTGTGTTCGTGATTAAACTTTCTTATCATAAAAAAGAAAATATTACTAAAATACTTTATAAAATATTTTTGGCATATTTTTATATTGGTAAAATTTTATTATAAATAAAATTTGGTAGGTTTTATTTTTTTATTTAAGAAATTTTGCTCATAATTTGTATATTTAGTTTAGCAAAAAAATCATGAGAAAGATTAGAAAAATAACAAAAAAAATATCAAATTTAATTTTACTCACCATTCTGATTTTATTTGTTTTATTTATTAGTTGTAAAATTTTTATTGATTGTGCCTAAGAATAATGTATTAGGCTTGTGTCTACCCAAGAGTTTTTCCTCAAGGTTCTACTATCAATGTCTTTTATTTATAAAAAGTAAATAAAAGGGTTCCTTCCAAAATTACTCACTTTGTTTCTATATATATTAATTTAGTTAATAATAATAAATTTACTTTTTAATTTATAATTTTTGTCTAAAATTATCATTATCATTAATACTTCTGTCTCTTCTAATAATTTATTCATATATTTTGTTTCTTCTTTCAATGAGAAGGATTTTTAATCTAAAATTATAAATAAGAAATATTATAAATCTTTAATAAAAAAATAAGTAATCACCACTTTAAACTGGATTCTTATAAATAAAAACGGTCTGATTACAATATTAGGTTTTTTTTTTTTACGTGACATGCAAATTGTAAGGTTTGGTGGAGCCCTCTCATTGGGACCGTTATGGTGTTGCACCACAATTTAGATTATCAACAGATACGTGATCTACAACTATTGGCTCTTTCAGCCACGTTGCCTTACGGAAGTCATGCATTTGATATTGAATTGAACAGAAAATATTATATTACATTTTTTAACACATTATTTTAAAAATATTTTATATTATTAGTTAAAATTAATTAAAAATTATAAATTATTGGTTTCATTTTTATTTTATTTAATAAATTTTTATCTTAATTTTTTAAATTCAATAAATTCTAACTTATATTGAATTGTGTGTTAAATAGAGTGTACAAATTTGAAATATAATTTATATATTTAAAATATTTATTTTTTATAAATTTTAATTATAAATATATAATAAAACTTATACAAATAAAATTATTTATTTATTATAAATTTTAATTATATAAAATAAAAGGATATTTATTTTCGACAATACATGCTAAAAAAATCCGTTAAAATTGTGTTATAGTGGAATAGTGGTCGTCCAAAATAAGTGTTTGTTTTTTTTTTTTTTTTTTGTGAAGTGATGTTCTTTGATGGCAAAATTTGACTAGAAAACTAACCACTATAGTACGGAATTCTTTTGTGGTTGAATTTGAATGGTACGGATGTACTACCTAAAGAAGACAACCATTGATTGGAATTAATGTGGAAAATATGCGTAACTAAACCGAGTACTCATTCCTGATTTTTGTAACATAAAATTTCTTCGATAATTAATATTCTGTTTTGCTTGGATGCTCTCTGAAAATGAAAGAGAAAAGGAAAAAATATGCATTGTTCTATTTGTTTGGTAGAGGATTTGCAATTAAAATGGACAATGAGATGGAAATAAGCTATGCTTTTAATAGTAATCCACAAAGAAACAAGAATGAAAATACCATTATTCCTAACATAATTGGATATTGGTTTTCAGTTTTCACCGTTTAAAACCTCATCTCTCAAACTTTGATGGTCACCAACATTTCTTTCCTTCACGTATTCTACACAAAAGAAATTGAAAATAAGTTTAAGGTTCTTAAAGACGACAAAAAAATGCCAAACCTACCATGTGACCATTTTTCATCCACCGTCCATGCCGTGCTCTTTAAAGGAAAAAATCACTTTATAAACAAACATATGTTAAATTTTGACCAAGGTTCTTTTGGATTTGGCTAATGCTTTAATTTTGTGCTTCTTGGGTTTCCTGATTATCATTTTCATACAAGCATAGCATGATATTACTTTCAATTGTGTATCTTTGGCCATTACTTTCAAGGAAATCTCGTAAGATATCAAACCACTATTTTATATGTGACAAGAATATGTGTGGATGAGAAAAATAAATGTTATCATTAAGTTATATATTAATGATTAGGAATATTTTAATTAAATTTAATTTAAACTATTTATTTAAATTATATGATTCAAATTGTTCCTCACACGCTTCTATGCTCTATCATTCACCTGAAATAATTTCTTATACCAAAGATGTTGGTTTATAAATTAATGTACTTTTCTTTTCATAATTAATTATCTTGAAATTTGAACTTAAAGCTAACTCAATTATATAAAATCAGTATAACAGATGATAATGAATTTAAGATACACCTTGATATTATCTTAAAATTTGAACTTAAAAAGCTAATATAACCGTAAAAACCAATTTGTAAGATAGAAATCATTCAAGCTTTGTAAATTCTATTTAAGTTAATTTTTAAGTCAATGTAGGATTAAACAGCCACTTTAACCCTATGAATGCATTTGGATAATGTTGTATTCACATTCAACTGAAAAAATGACACTTTCTAAAGCAAAAAAGCCAAAGTAAGTGTGTGGAAGTTTTGGCTGAAAGTTGGTTACAACTCTTATTCAAACACCCTACAATTAAGTGTACAGTTGCATCTGACCAGCTTAATCTATATACCACTCACATAAATTTTCTATTTGTATATTGAAATATGCAATTTTTCAGTTTAATTAACATTAGTTACAACGCCTATCTGAACACACGCTAAGGTAACCCTAAAAAAGCCAAAACTCATGCTAACAAGAGACAACCGCAATTAATCAAGCGCCTTTTCTATAAATAATTCTTTTGTATGGCTGAAAACAAAGCATGTACAGTTTTTGTAGAATACGGCTAAAACAGAGATATAATTGAAGAAAAAACCAGTTCCTTCTAGAGATTGGAGAGTGTGACATATGTTGGTATATATCAAGTATCAACTATATATTTGAAGGGAAAAGAGGAAGCTTCCTCGAAGGTGCGAGCTAGCAAGAAACCAAATGCATGTGGGGGTAACACTTGCGAGTGAAAACATGTTAGTGGCTATTGGGAATGTTGAAGGGTGATGATGAGTGATGACCATTGGAAGAAGGAGGGTTAACAGATTTGGATGGGACTACAACCCAATTGATGAGTAGTGTTTTGGAGGCAAGTGATAATAATGTTATAGCTAGGGAGATATACGTTACCAAGTTTTGAACATTTCGAGAGGTTTCAGTTCTCATTATTCATTCATTGGCTTCCAATTTTCATTGACAAAGGATAGACACAAAAAATAAAGCTAAACCAATTTGCCTCCTTCAGCATGTGATCCCCTCGTGGGTGAGCCCTTAGGACAGTTAGATCAATGTACATGCGACAAAACAAATTACAAATGCTTGGTCATTATAGAGCATCCCTAATTGATTGTGCAATCTTGTGAGTCATGGATATGTAAATTTAGTTTCCTATGATTTTTAAACATTTGGTGGGTTTTGCAGTTATTAGTCAATCTGAAGAATTGTATTCACATGTAAAGAAATATCTGAATTAATTAACATTATTTTTAAAAAATAATACTTCTGTTAAAATTTTGTGTCTAAAAAGTTTGTAATTTTTGTATTTGGTCCTTTATATTTAATTTTTTTTTTAAAATGAATAAATACTTCATCAAACAATTGTTAATTATGAAATGATATTTTTTTTTTCACTTCTCTGCATGTCACATATTTACTATTTGGTTTCTTTAAAAAGGAGATGAAATGAAGAATCCATGATTTTTTTTGGGTACATGAAAAAATCCATGATATTTAAAAGGAGCAAATGAAGAACTCATAATATTTAATTTGTTTAAAAATATAATATTTAAGGGAACTATAAACAAAAAATAAAAAGTAAAATAAGAAAAAGGGGTTATTAATTTGATAAAAAAAATATTTTATGAGAAATCATTTAAAACCATAATTTTTAACAGATTAAAAGTAAAAAAAAAAAAAAGGTTTTGCACATTTCTTGCAATGATGTACTCTTAGAAAAATATTTAAGGTTTTTCATATTCATCATAGGATCCTTCCCCACCTCTCTCCTTTCCCTTGAATTATTGTGTTTTTGTTTCCTTTCTTAATTTAAAACTCTAGATGTTTTCTTTTTTGTATAAAAAAAACTCTATATATTTGTAATGAGATTCAAATAAGTAGTTGAATTGCACAAAACGATAAATACACACAGATATTACTTGGTTAAAAAATCAGGAACAAAATAAAATACATGCAATTGATTAGTCTTTTCTTACTCTATGTTCATATGGCTGAAGAGAAAAAATCAGAAATGGTTGAGCATGGGTACAAAATAAGCTTCAAATTCAAAGTCACTCTCGTACGTGTGGTGGGTGCAAAATTTGAAAAGGAGTACTGAGTTTTATTTACTATCAAAAGTTCAAGCAATCAGTACGTACAGTTGAAACTTGAAATTAAAATATCTTCTGATCATATTTTATGATCCAGCGTTCGATATATATATATATATATATATATATATATATATATATGTGTGTGTGTGTGTGTGTGTGTGTCAGAATTAGAAAGAAAAATCACAATGATTATAAAAACAAAAATGGTTCCAGTCCCTATATATAACTACGATACACTCACGAGAGAGAGAGAGAGAGAGAGAGGGGTGTGATATGTTTGATCAGAACCATGTTCTACAGTACGTGTTGACAGAGCAAGAGAGAAAAAGAAAGAATGATGAATCTGTTGAAGATATGCATCAAATAATAGAGGATAGTATAGGGAGAAAAACCATATAATATATGATATAGACCAACATTAATTCCCTAACAAATATATTTTCAGCAGGCATGTCGATCTGCAGACATTCGTTATATATCTTGATGGAGATTATATATTATATATATTATTGCATCATTTGATTCTGGAAAACTAACAATAAAATATTTTAAAATACAACAGTCATCAAACAATGATTGAGATATGTAATTTATGTGTTCGCAGGAAAAAAAAGAAAGAAATAAAAATCAATTAATGCAAAAAAAAATGTAGTTCAACAATCACTTATATATAGCATTGCTAGCTCCAAAAATTACAGCTAAAACTCCCGTTTCACTCATGGGTTTTCTATGTTATTAATTAATATATATCCTCCAAAAAATGAAAATTTCACATGACCATATATATAAAAAGTAATAATAATTTTACCCAACATAATGATTAAAAAAAGGTTTAAAATGTGAAAAAAAAATAGAGTTTTTTTAGATAGTAAGTCAAATAGTGAAGACTTTAGTGTGCCCGTGAAACTGTGAAAGGAAGTGAAGGACACAGTACCTTGTGGAATGTGCCTATCCCCCATCTTGTGAAGTAAAACTACCGACCCTGCAGCTTGGTTTCAATCTTCACCATGACTCTTCAACAATTTTTTGGTGCAACCTGGTTATGGCAATATATAGTGCAGATAACAGCACTTTATTTATCACCTTGCTTAGGGAAATTTCTTACCACTTTCTCTGTCTTGTTACTTTCCAGCATTGAGTGCTGTGGATGTTGATGTTTGTTAGTTTCCTCTTTGTCTTGGCACAACGAAGACAGTAACTTCCATGCAAGCAGATTTGTATTGACAAATCTGTTGAGTAGTGCATAATTAAGTGAGAAATACAAACTAGCTAGAGCTAGCTCACTGGAATTTAATATTCAGTATATTTTTAATTCTTTAAATTTTGAATTATATTCAACTTTGTTTCTTTTTAATTGGTACATATATGTTACATATATATTTTTTAGGAAAAAAAAAGACAAATAAGACTGCTAACTATAACATATAAAATTCTCTTTTTAAATATTTAATTAATCAATTTTATTTTTTTACATATTGGCAAAACTCATTACATGACTAACATCCGATGCATTTTATTATTTCAAAATTACTTCTACCACTTTAATTTGTCGATTTCCTAGGTTTCCCCTGTCCACCTCCTTTTTATTCGCTTTTCGACAAAAAAAAAATAAAAAATTAATCCCTAATATTTTTGTCTTAAAACTCATCAACACTTTTCTACTTCCGTTTCTTTCTCAATCACTTTTCAGTTGGCACAAAATAGACAAGGATGAGAGGACCCTAACCTCCCAAAAGCTTTTTTTTCTTAAAAAATGTTATACACATAATTTTTTTTTATATAAACAATGCAATCAACACCTAAGCCTAATAAATAATGTGTTAATCAAGAAGGAAGTTAATTATTATTTTTTTCCTTAATCCTCCTAAATTCTTCTGTATACGGATTCTAATTACTCGAAAGTTTAACTATAAGATAAATAAAATTTGACTAATAATATTTTCACCAAAGATCAAATTCAAATAATATTCTAACAATTCAATCTTAATTTTAACACATTAATTATTTGTCTCAAATCACTTGATTAGATAATCATTATTATGATGTACACAATTTACTCTTTTACATCTAATTTTAAAACATTATATAATATTTTTAAGTTGATAAATAATATAGAAATATATTCTCCATCAGGTCATCTTCTGGAGCGAAGCCTTCTGAAAGAAAGCTCATAAGAAAACTCTGTTATAATCTTATATAAAAATTTATAAATTATAAAAACTCAATGTAAGACATGGGTTACTATATTAGTAATTTATTTTAAAAAAATAACAATCCATTCATTCATACTATTATTTTATTTTAATAATAAAAGCGACAAAATAACTTCGTTTAGTAAATAATAAATTTTTATATTAAAAAGTATAATTTTTGTGCATCTAGTCAAGTATTTTAATTTTTTTATATATTAACAATTTTTTATGCATCCAGTTGAGTATTTTTAAATTGAAATAAATTTATAATAAAAAATTAAATGAATGATATTTTATTTGTTATATTAAACATAAATAATTTAAAGACATAACATTTTAAAATTGATGAAAAATTATAAAAAATAATTTTAATTTTAATACATTTATATTAATATAGTGTAGTAAAATTTTAAAAATATTTTTTAGACTACAATAATATTCACATTTAGTTTATTTTAAAATATCTCCAATCTAAGTTAAAATTGAAAACATATTAAATGAATATTTTAATAGAAATCATAATTTAATAAAAAAATCTTCGTAACATTTTAATTTAAGAGTGAGAATTTTAAAATTATAATATATATATATATATATATATATATGACATTATTTGGCTTCGGGTTTTAGTAAAGCTCCATCATATATAAAGTATAGTCGTACAGTGGTTTGTACTTTGCGTTATTGTTTTCTTTTTCTTTTGATAAATGTATTTTGCATTATTCAATGCTATAATATAAAGTGCTACGTGTTTAGTTTGTCAGCCATTCTCGACTTCTCGTGGTCTTAGTTGTTGGTATCTTTTGCTTCTCAACATGGACAATGTGAGTGATTACTTGATTATGATATTTTAGTGTTATGCTAGCTATCGTACAAAACCATGAGTTTGTGGCTTCCAAGTTTTCTTCTCCTTCAATGATTGTTGAAACTACACATCTTTTTCTAAATAACATTTCTTAAATTCCATTTTATATTTCATAGAAAAACTTTGTTGATATATATATCTTATAATATATATACACACACTTTAATATACGAAATAATTACTATATAATAAGCCAAAATTTCACATAATTTATTTGATATAATGGCACCTTGTTAGCTAGCTATATTGTCATTGTTACATACTGTCCGGAATAAAAAGGACAAGTAAACTAATCCCTATCTTCCACGTAGATATTTAATTTTATTTAAGTTTTGTTTCTTTGTTATATACTTGTAATTCTCCCTTGTACCAAAACAATATATATACTTGTAATCCTACCTAAATTTATAGCCATATGTACAGTGTCTTTAGAGGTTGTTTAATTTAGTGGTTAAGTCGTCAAAATATGATAGAATAAGAGATAATTATCTTATTTAATTTGCTGTAATAAGTTGTTTACACTAGTTGAAAAAGGATTTTTAACGATATTTTTTTACATGGTTATTTATATATTCGATGTAAAAAAAGAGGTTACATACTTTAGATCGATTATTGATACGTACTACAAGTGTATAGTATCGTTCTAGTAATAAAGACTATCGCTCTCTTTACATGGACTGCATGTTTAGCTTTGCAATAGAAATTGAACAATTTTAAAAAGATTTTAAAAGAATTATCTGGAAAATATTTAGATATTTGATTGACAAAATAAAAAATAGATTAAAGATAAATATTTATTTAGATAGAGCAATATTTCATTTAGATAAAATTCAAATTTAGAAAACATCCAAGATTGAGATTTTCACTCCAAGACTTCATACTAACCCCACCCTTAATTTATTTCAAGGTTCTTCCAACTTAATTTTCTTCGAATGCGAATTAACCTGTGTGATGTCTACTCTCTTTCAAGATATCGAAACGTATATAATTAAATTAATTCTATATTTGTGATAGCTAAGTTCAATTGAATTCATTACATTCTTTGCTAATTTCATTTCACCCTCTTAGGATTAATTTAACTTTCGTGATTTAAAGCCTAGTTCTTCTTTGCTATGTTCAATGTCGTTATTATATAAGTGTGAGACTCGTTAACTACTTACAGCCTCTGACTCTCTGTTCTCATAAGAAAAAAACGTAATCTCATAATTATTAAAGAAATTGCTTAACTTCATAATAAAATTGTGTTAATTTTAATAAAAAATTATTTTGTTCCTAAACTATAGTTTATTGATACTTGATATTAAACATAAATCTCATATTAAATAAAATTTATTTATATTAAAAAAAATCATTGAATTTTTTTTTCTTATAAATGAAAACAGAGGGTATATGTATTTAGTAAAAGGTCAATTGATTATGTTAGATAACACTCTCCTAATGTCTGCATTACAATTTCATAATGTGATAACCTCAAAAAATATATTCTAGTTACTTAAACTAAATGTTATTTGTTAGGATAAATAGTTATTTTTGTATTTGAATGTATAGAATATTGATAAATTCGTCTCTCAAATATGAAAATTCAAATTTTAGTCTTCAAAAGTGAAAAAATGTGACAAATTCATTCATTCTTTTGTTCGTTATTGTTAATGAAAGAGCTTATATGATACATAAGGACAAAAATAATTAGTAACATGATTGCTAATTAGATTGAACCAAAATGTCAATAAATTTTCATTGGACCAAAATGCAATAAGTTTTCATTGGACCAAAATGCAATAAGTTTTCACTGGACTAATTTGTCAGACCCAAATTTCATTCCATTTAAGGGTAAAATATAATTTAATCTTCATTTTTTTATTCTATTTTTTTTATCATTGCAAACATAATATTACAATAATCACTTAAAAAATAGAGAAACAAATATATGTTAGAGCAAACATAATAATAAACATTATATTGATTAATAAACATAATTTGTCTGACATTTCTATTATTTTAAAACAGCATACAAATTGTGTTTATTAATCAATATTATGCTTATTATTATATTTATTCTAATTTATGCTTGTTTTCCTATTTTTTAAGTGTTTATTATAATGTTATGCTTGCAACGATAAAAAAAGGAAAGCTGAAAATTAAATTATATTTTATTCTTAAATGAAACAAAATTTGAGATCTAACAAATTAATCCAATGAAAACTTATTGACAATTTAGTTCAATGGAAACTTATTAACATTTTGGTTCAATTTATTTAACAGCGATGTTGTCAATCATTTTTATAACATTTTTTTCCTTATATGTTATGTAAGTTTTTTATGAACGGTAATAGATGAGATTTAAATGATGATATTGCACTTTTTCTACTTTCAGAAATTTAAATTTAAATTTACATCTTTCCTAAATGAAGTTGTCAGCACTTTACACATTGAGAAATACAAATGACTATTTATCCTATTTACTACCTTAAAATGTACATTAGGAACCATAAATAATTATTTTAGATTTTGGAGGAGGAAAATCAAAGAAAAAAATATTTTATAAGAATCAAAACTAAAATTTGTTCATTTATAAGAACCAAAAATAATAATTTTAAATTTTAGAGAATGAAAAATAATTTTTTTTTTATAAACTGAAATCAAAACATGCTTATTTTATATGGAATAAAAACATACATACATATATATATATATATATATGTATATATATATATATATATATATATATTACTGTTGTTATTTTTAACAACGAGAATTCTTTTTTAGATAACCAATAAATTTTAGAGAAAAATTTAAATGAGAAACTTCCCGGAAGGTTCCCATGGGTTGGAAGGATTCTCCACATCTGAACTTCCATACAAGTTTATAAATATAGATGACGTTGGTTGTTAATTTCATGAGTAAAATAATACGTGCATACGTAGCTATCTATAGCAACTGCGGCAAGAGATACGTGGTACCCTAGCTAGAGTGCCATTCTGCGGTTTCTTTCTTATCACATCACAATTTGCATTGCCTCGTGTCCTTTTACTTCTTTGCTCTCACACACAGGTATCTAGCAAATGGGTTCTCACGAACAACAACCATGGCTATTGGAGAATGGGAAACCGAGGGTGTTGACCAAGGAGACCAGACATGGCCGTTCTGCACACAGCATGTCCGCCACCTCTTTGCGCAAGAAATCTAGCCGAACTCTTGTCTCAAAGGTTCCATGTGCCACTCTCAGAAACCTTCTTTCAAATTTGCAAGAGGTTTTTCTTGGCACCAAGCTTTCCATTCTCATCCCTGCCATTCCAGCTGCCATCATTGCTGAGTGCTATGGCTTTGGAAGAGTCAGTCCCTCTCATCATCACTCCACTTAATTAGTTCTTCTTGCACATCTTTCCATTCTTTTCTCAATTTCAACCAACTCAATCATTTCAAAGTAACTCTTTTTTAATATTATTATTATTATTATTATTTCAAACAGCCTTGGATTTTTATATTAAGCTTACTTGGACTTACACCACTTGCTGAACGTGTGAGCTTCATTACAGAGTAAGGAACCTCGATGAACTTGCATGTTGCGCCTTTTCTTTTCTTTGGATGATTTGTTATACAACAAGCTTTTGTTTCTGGGTTGATTGCTGATGCTTTTTCTATTTTCTCTGTTGGTGATTGTCCCTTCAAATGTTGCAGACAAGTTGCCTTTTACACTGGTCCCACAGGTGTGAATCTAAACCGAAAAAGTGTATCAATTTTGGAGAGTTTATGACCATGAAAATTTCCTTTAATAGCTAATATTTAATTTGGAACATAAAATAATTAATATTTGATTGTTGTATCAATTTTGAAGTTTATAAACATCAAGAGTTAGGACTCTTTTCACATTATTGCACCAATCACATGTTCTAGACTATTGGTTTTCGAGACAAACCATGTGCTACTTGTGATCTTGGAAATAGTAAAATCAAGGGTTAAAACCAGAATAAAAAAGCATGCTCCTACAAACTGCTGAGTAAATTTGATTATGGCATAACTGCAGCTAATTAAATGTTTTACATTTTCTCAATTACAGTTGGAGGACTTCTGAATGCTACATGTGGGAATGTTACTGAGCTCATAATAGCAATATTTGCCCTTAGCAGTAACAAAATTGCCGTGGTCAAGTATTCTCTCTTGGGTTCTATTCTTTCTAACCTTCTTCTGGTTCTTGGGACCTCTCTATTATGTGGTGGCATTGCAAACCTTGGAGTGGAACAAAAATATGATAGAGTAAGGCCCTAAAAATTCATTCACAGTTTCTTCATCTAATAATGTGTGCATATTTTTCATAATTAGTCCTTTATGTTTCTTTAATAATGGAACACTGATGACTAATGTTAAGCATTGAATCTGCAGAGACAAGCAGATGTGAACTCACTTATGCTGTTGTTGGGATTGTTGTGCTACTTGCTTCCAATGCTGTTCAAATACAGTGGTGCCTCAGCTGCTCTCACTGTAGACCCTTCACTACACTTGTCAAGAGCTTCTAGCATTGTGATGTTGATTGCATATGTTGTCTACATTGTCTTTCAACTGTGGACACACAGGCAGTTATTTGAAGATGAAGATGTAAGGTTTCTTGAATTATGAAAATGGTTAATTAAGTTGGTTAGCAATTAATCTAAGGCTTGCCAATATCGTAGAAGTAATTCATTCATTCATTAATTAACATCATGAATTGTTCAGGAGGGTAACGATGGTGAGGATGGTTCAGAAGAACAAGCTGTGATTGGATTATGGAGTGGCATTGCTTGGTTGGTTGGAATGACTGTGTTCATTGCTGTGTTGTCTGAATATGTGGTGGATACAATTGAGGTAATAATTAACATAAAATGTTTTTTTTTTCCTTCAAAAAAAGAAGTCCATTTAATTTTAACTATAATAAATATTGATGGTAATTAATATTGTCAAACATAACAGGATGCATCAGATTCATGGGGTTTGTCTGTGAGCTTCCTAAGCATAATCTTGCTGCCGATAGTTGGCAATGCAGCTGAACATGCAGGAGCAATCATATTTGCCTTCAAGAACAAGCTGGTGAGAACTTGAAAGAGTGATATAAACTCCACACTTCCTCTCATTTAGCATAATATTATCATATTGGCCAAGCAATAAATTTATTTAATTAAAATGTTAATTTGGTTAAACTAAAGTAATGCCTTGAACACAGGACATCTCATTGGGTGTTGCATTAGGTTCAGCAACTCAGATTGCCATGTTTGTGGTAAGATACACACACCTCTAATATTTAAATGGACACTTTCATAATTTCATTTATAAGTTACTTTTTGTTTTTTTTTCCTTCTTTTAATGAAAGCTTACGCAATTACACAATATAGGTCCCATTATGTGTAATCGTTGCTTGGATAATGGGTATCAATATGGATATGAACTTCAACCTCTTAGAGACAGGTTCCCTTGCTTTGGCAATAATAGTCACAGGCTTTACTTTACAGGTATATATATTTAATTAGCAATTTTAACTGACAAAAAAAAAAACCATATTTTTTTTTACCTCATTTTCATTCAATCTCTGAATAATGGAATATTATAAGAATTGACAAAACCACCCTTAATTATTCATAGGATGGGACTTCTCACTACATGAAAGGCCTTGTTCTCCTGCTGTGCTACATTGTTATTGGGGCATGCTTCTTCGTACAAACAACACCCTTTAATAGTAAGTAAAATATGTCAAATTTCCAATGGTTACATAAATAGTCAAAATCTGTAATGCCATTCTTATAAATTTGTAATTCATGCCTAATATTTGATCTCTTGTTTTCCACAGACCAAGCTGATGTTACTAACGTCACACTTAAACCAGCCACTAATGCAGTTTTAAGCGCTTAATTAGTAGGTAAGTTACAATTTATATGTGTCACATAAATATAAATATAATCCTTCTTGTGAAATCACATAAAATTTTATCTAAAGTTAAATTAATGTGGGAAGTTGGTTTGCAGGCTTTGGCCTATTTGTTGTCCCTTCCTGAGATGAAGAATGGTGGCATCGATCCAAACCCAAAATCAGATTCAAATTCAATGGATTGGTTATTGTTTCATTCTGATCACATTGTCATATCCACAAAGAAGGGAGAAAAAAAAAAAGTTAGCACATTGCAGAAGCATTGCAATTATTTTAAGTTGCAATAGCTGTGAGAAATGGACCACTACTGTGCAAGATGTTGAATCATACGTACGTGTGTTCTATCAGATAAGCTGCTTTTGATCCTGTGTTACTACGGTAGATGCCAAATGAGTGGAAGTTGTTCTTGGTTGAGTTTGCTTTAGTAAGAATCCCTTTTTCAGTTTGCAGAATCTCTTGTATTTATTTATTGTGTTACTATATATTGTACTATCTCTTGCATGGGACTTGTGGGAAATAAAAATTCTATTAATGCTTGTTTTTTCTCTCTTGATCTTTGACCATATATTTTCATATATAACTGAGGCACATAAAAGGGTTGAGTTGTGATCGGGAATCAGGAAAATTCTTGTTAAAAAATTTATAAATTTTAAGTTTATAGAACTGAGTGCAAATATTATTATTGATATAAATTAAAATGAAGAGAGAAGTTTTACGCGTATACTAACCACCCTCCAGCCAAGGTTTTATTAGCAAATATATAAATGTGCAAGTTTGTTTTCGTTTAAAAAATTCTCTCGAAAAATTTCCCATAAAAAATTAATAATTATTTTCTTAAAAAGAAAGTTTCTTATATAAACTAAAAGCTGCAAATTAATCAAAGATTTTTATGAAATCCTCATACATTCGGCGGAGCACCGGAGCAAGTTGTGAATTTTTCTTTTGCCCATTCTATTTGCACCTCCTCTCATTTTCAATTATCATTTCCAATGAACTTTGACTAGGGATGAAACTGACCAGTCCAACCCGATTAAGGTTCTATTCATCAAACCTGCATTTCAAAAGAATAGGACAAGTCAGTGCATAAAATAAACGGACTTTTTTTAAGTTCATATCCTGTCTTTTAAATCTGTAGATAAACACATCAATTTGCAAGTCCAAATAATAATTTAGAAGAATTTTCTCTCTTCATTTTAAAGTTAAAATCTATCAATACTAGAATATACCAATATTTATAATAGTATTAACACTAAATATTAAAGTGTTTAGACAAAAATATACTAACATTTATTATAGTCTCTACTAAAAGCATCAAAATGTCTTAAAAATACTTTAATACTAATTAGGCGGATTACAAGGATAGTCCCCAAACAAAATTCACTAAATCCGAGGATTTTGCAGGCTTAACTCAAACTCAATATGTAATTATGTGAGCTTTAAAAAAAGAGACCTATTATGCAACGTTCATGAACTTGACAGATCGATCTGTGAACCTGGATCCGTATATATACCCACTCAACTTTCAATGATCTCTTCTACTAATTATTTTATTTTATTTATAAACCACCTTCCACTAAAAGCAATTTTCTAAATTTATTACAAACAAACATAATGAAATTTCGATCACATAGACAAAAAGATGAAGTGTTGGGTTACATTATGCATAAATCTATTTTACTCGAATTAAATAGTAAAAAATATTATCCATAAAGCCATTTTAAACCTTATTATTTAAGATAAAAATTTCTTAATAAATGCATTTTTTTCCATTTACTATATTCAAAGCGTTGTGAATTAACAAGTGTTGGTGTAAATGATGATTTTAGTCTCTTGAAATTAAGCAACATGACATTAGTCATAAATGCTTTAAATTGTTTCTCTTAAAAATATAATTAAAATTGATGTTGCACCATAATATTAGTATAGTACACTGCATATGATTGATAGTGTCGGCTGAGATACTAATGGGA
Organism: Glycine tomentella; assembly: GCA_007407185.1. NCBI lineage: Eukaryota > Viridiplantae > Streptophyta > Magnoliopsida > Fabales > Fabaceae > Glycine > Glycine tomentella. The sequence continues at coordinate 531,421 of PYAF01002421.1, read as the reverse complement.
TTACTTTTCTTATTCTGATGCCTTTGCATGTAATTGCAATAAAAAATGATGTTACAAAATCATATTTTTATTATTTAATTAATCATGAATAGTTTGTTAAACTAATTTTAAAGAGAAAAATCAATGAAACAATTAGTATGTGATCGTCAATGATAAAAAAAAAAATGATAATACATAAGTTTTAAATCACTATGGCGAGTACTATATAGAAAACATATTCTTTAAAAAAGTGGTGTCAAATTTCTTGGCAAAACATAGCTAGAATACAAGTTTTAAAAAATAAAAAGAACTTTACAGCCTAAAAGAATCTCATCCAGCTAAAACCAAATTAATTGGATATCTATACAAAACATTAAACAAATCAAATCTTGAGATTAATTGCAAGCAAAAAATGAAAGAAGAAACTGTATAGAAAATAAAATCCAAGTAAAGAAAAATAGTGAACCTACTTAGATTGTAAACCTACTAGAGAGCCAAAGAAGAAAAGGCAACCAATTAGGTGATCCTTTCGAGTAAGCAAATAAAAATAATAATGAGATTGAAGAAGAAAAAGAGAGAGAACATAATGCTTATAAAGATATTTGAAATATTATTGTAATTAATGAAATTGTGGGCGTGAATCCTACAAAAAAAATTATGATTTTAATCCTAACTTTATTCATTTAGCTGCTGTCGTTGATGTAGCTTCGATTTCTTTCGCACGTGGATTTTAGTAAAGTCTCTTCTCGTGGGGGCCTTAACCCCAATATTGCACACACAAAAAATAAAGAGAAACGAAAGATAGAAAGATGAGCAGCAACACTCAAATTACATAAACTGTGCATACAAAGTTAAAGATTTTGAAATTTGACTAACTGATTAATGTCCCAAGTATAATTCATTAATTAGTGCTAAAAAATATTTGAAAGTATTTATTTTCTAAGCCCGAAATTTATTGATATTCTTTTGATAAGTAGTTTAGGTTTAACATCATGTAATTTACTAAAATATCCTAGTTTAGGTATACTATTTAAGAGGGGGAATTTTCCCACACTTACACATTAGTTACTTTAAGTAATGAAAGATGAGTACAAACAAATAATAATTATAGAATAATAATTTTCTATAATAACATTATTCTTGTTTGAGATCTTGATGTGTTTTTGATCTTGTGGGTGAATAATTTATAAATATTTTTTTTATAAATATTCATTAAACCTTTGTATTCAAATTTGACTATCGAGTTTGAATATTTGTCGAGTTCAAGTAGTATAACAGTAAAATATAGATATTGATCACTTAAAAAAAAATCATAACACTATATATATATATATATATATATAAATTAAGATTTTAAGAAATAAATAAAGATAAAGGTTAAGTTCAGCAAGTTATTTAAGTTATTTTTTATTTTTTTATTAATTGAAAAATTATTTGATTGTTAAATAATTTTAAAATAATTTCTAATATTTTTTAAATATTGATTTCTATTTTTTATATTTTTATCTTTAAAATATTTATTTAATTTTAATTTTCTTATTATTGTTATAAATATAATTTAATAAGATAAATTTAAAAGTTTTCAATTATCAATTTTTCATTACTAATCAACTTTTTAGCCAGTTTTGTTAAATGCAAAGCGAGAATAACAATTAAGAGAATCTAAGTTTTATTTTTTTCTCCACATTCCATGTCAAATCTTTACATGGAATAAAACTTTATATTTTCCTTTTATGATGATTATTTTAAAATAAAATAAGGGGTTGTCTGTGTTATTTAAACTCGTCGGTCATCACCCACCATTTCGTCCCTGAGCGCCTTATCTCCTTTCCAATGCCTATTTCCATGTCCCCCACAGAGGAGAGAGCCACACTCTCATGGCGCAAAATCCCCCACTTCAAATACGACGCCGTTCAGCCCCGCCTCCGTCGCAACACCACCACCATCCTCACTTTCGCCACCGCCACCGGCGGCTCTAAATTCGCCTCCGTCTCCGTGGCGGAGCCCAAACTGCACCACGATTTCATGCCCACGCCGTCCCAGCTCCTCAAGAACCCCCTCGCCGCCTTCTCCATGGTGCCCCGCGACGCCGCCCTCTTCTCCGCCGGAGCCATCGCTGGCGCCGCCGCCAAGACAGTCACCGCGCCGGTCGACCGCATCAAGCTCCTCATGCAGGTGCACAAAATGCCGCTATATAATACTATTTTTTTTCTTACATATAAACTAACGGTAAGTAACTGAACTTGTACATGCATAAACTACTTCCTAACAAACTTGTTACTGAACTTCGATAACTTGCTAATTGTAATTACGACTCAAACGCAGCGTTTAAATGGATTTTTTTTTTTTATAAAAACAAATAGTAAATGTTTCGGCATTTTTTTAGTTTAAATAGCTTGCTATTGGAAATTAATGTTAGGGCGTGTTTGGATTGAATTTATTTTGCTATTTGAAAGCTTATGATCAAAATGTCAGAGGGACTTCACAAATGAGTAATTAACCAAATGTTGAAAACAAGGAAATGTTGTTCTGACTGTCTCCTTTGCAAAATGTTGGGAATGTAAGATAACACGATGACTAAAAGGGAAGACAAAAAATAATCCAAACACCCTTTTGTAATCAAAAGGAAAATATTTAACGTCAACCTCATTTTGAGGTAGATTGGAGTGGAAAGAAGAGAGATATAAAGAAAGAAGAAAAAAACTAGAGAGAGAAAATAAATGATGTGATGAGAAAGGAAGGGAGAAATAGAAAGGAAATGAGGTGGAATAGAGAGCAGGTGTATGTGTATAATAATCCTAATCAAAATATGTTGCAGGCAAGTTTCTAATTAGTCTAATCTGAGCACTCACTATGTATTTGCAGACTCATGGTGTGCGGCTTGGGCAAGATAGTGCTAAGAAGGCAATAAGTTTCATTGAGGTAATGTTCTTCAATCTTTTCCATCTTATTTTGTTAAGTGTTGATTGTTTATGTGATATAATCTGCTTTGGAGCTTCTTATACACTCTTCCTTTGGTCTAAAACATGACTAGCTTTATGAATTGGGATGTGGGAGGGTGATTGTTATTTTTCACTTGCCTGATATGATATGGTCACATGAGCAAATATTATGCTAATACCTAGGCTATTTACTGACAGCTACTTATACCTTCATTATATATACCTTTAAAAGATGTACGGATGAGTTAAAAGAAAAAATTTCACTATCTCATACTGTAAGAGATGAAGTTTTGTAATTTGTATATCAAATTTTATTGATTACAAAAAATGGTTTCTCAAGTGATTGGTACAAAATGAGGCTGCAAGAATAGGTTCTTGTCTCTTTCAATCTCATCATTCATGGGGAGTGCTGTTGTCTGGTTTAGAACATAAGAGAATTCTAGCTTTTAGGAGTTATCTTCCCCTCCAACCACTTCATCATGAACCAACTATCCCAAAAGCTTAAGTTGTTGGATAAAGCATATGAATGATTTTTATATTAACATGTCTCCTTGCCCAAGAACCCATTGGGCTTTTAAGTGTCCACAATGGCCCACCCTACTTTGCACTGAAATTTAGTTTTCTCTCATAAATTTATAAGAATGAGGATAAGGATCAAACTGGACCCCGTGGTTATAGTGGATTTGATATCATGGCATAAAACCAACTATCATAAAATCTAAAACTGTTGAGTAAAACACATGAATGGTTCTACACCTAACCAACTTGAAATAAAAAACTGAAAGGCACGCGACAGAGAAGGAATTGCAGGAGATATGTCAAGGAGTTCTGTACCTTCTTGATAGACTCCATTGTCTTGACTCTTGATTAAATATTGTATCTATTACCAATAGGTGAAATTCCTTTTTAGTTGAAAGTTTAACAAGATGGTTGCATGATGCCAATTGTATTTGTAAATGTTCTACATATTCAGCTGCATGTCTTTAGCTAGTAATTGATAATTCTGTTGTCTAGTAAATAATTGTAGCCATCTTCTAGTAAAGAAATTGCCAAGTTCTGTCTGCAAAGACTTCTGCCTCAGTAATAGTAATGGCTTACTTTCTTCACTGGTTACCTCATGTTATTAAGGATTTATATTTACTTATTGCATGTTAATTTTTTCTTGGATCTTACATCATATAAATTGCAGGCCATAGCAGTTATAGGGAAAGAAGAAGGTATTCAAGGTTACTGGAAGGGCAACCTCCCTCAGGTCTGTACAATAAGGAAAGAATGTATTGGTATTTCTGTATTTATATCACATAATATTGACCGGTCTTTTCATTTGTGTTAGTGTTTATTCTTTAATATTCCAGGTGATTCGAGTTGTACCTTACAGTGCTGTCCAGCTTTTTGCTTATGAAATTTATAAGGTTACCCCCAAATTATTGTATCAGAAGTTCTAATAGCAAATATTACCTGTTCATGTCTGAATATCTACTTTTTGGACTCAGAAAATATTCAGGGGAGGGAATGGCGAGCTCTCTGTTGCGGGAAGACTTGCAGCAGGTGCTTTTGCTGGAATGACATCCACTTTTGTAAGTAATTAGAGGACTCATGCTTGTTGGTTTCATTGGTTTGTGGTGTTCTTATATTTTGATGCACATATTTATATAATACAGCTGATGTCTCTTTATGTCCTTTATATCTTGCTCATTTCTTTTACTAACATGTCCAATTATCCATCTATGTATCTAATGTTTTGTTATATACATGTAGATAACTTACCCATTAGATGTTCTAAGATTGCGATTAGCTGTTGAACCTGGTTATCGGACCATGTCAGAGGTATGACTGATTTAGTGTTTATGCAAAATCTGCCTCTGTGAAGAATGAACATGAACCATATTGTGGCTTCTCCAGGTTGCCTTAAGCATGCTAAGGGAGGAAGGATTTGCATCTTTCTACCGTGGCCTTGGGCCTTCTCTAATTGCAATAGCTCCTTATATTGCAGTGAACTTTTGTGTTTTTGACTTGTAAGTTTATTTATAATCTTATATCTTTTAAGTAAATTGAGGGACACTGGATTTGGACATTGAAATTGAAACATCCCGACTTTTATGGATGACAGATTGAAGAAGTCATTGCCTGAGAAATATCAAAAGCGAACTGAAACATCTATACTGACAGCTGTCCTTTCGGCATCTCTTGCTACACTTACATGCTATCCTCTGGACACTGTGCGAAGACAGATGCAATTGAAGGGCACACCTTATAAGACAGTATTAGATGCTCTTTCAGGTGAGGATTGCTCCTTGCTTACTTTTTATTATCAGCAATATATAGTCACTCGGTACTTGATTTGCATGCACATTACAAATAGCTATGTTGGTTATTTGACATCGGAATGCAGAAGTTTACAGGGGAAATATATTAATTATGCATTGATGCATTGTAACATTGTTTCTAGTTTTATTTTTGGGGCCACAGTTATTGGGCTTGTAGCTGCAGTAATTAAGTTACCATATTGGTGCTTTAAATTTTGTACTCCTTAACGCTTTGTTTGGAACGGCTGAAACTAGAGTCTGGAAGGACAGATTATAAAGGGACGGAAAAAAGCATGTGTATGCTCCATCAGTTTGGATTGTTAAAAAGTGAAAGAATAGTGAAAAAAAAAATCCAACTCAGTAATTTTTGTCATTCATCCAAAAACAGACGGAAAAGAGAAGGAAAGGCTGTTTATATTTTTATAAGTTTTTCTTAATTTTGCATACTTTTCTCTTTCATTAAGGATATATATTCACTTTCTACACAATCAAACAAGAAGAAAGAAAACTTTTAACTTTCTTTCTTACCAATAATCTATAAAATCATTTCACTTTCTACTCTTTTTTTCCATTTCACTTCCTGAAATCAAACATACCATTAAGTACATGCAGAATAATAAGTACAATATTTGAAGAATCCTCCCATTCTTAACTAAATACTCATCTATATGATTAATGCAGTAAAGTCGATCATTTGACTAATTGACTGAGGTCAACCAATGTATTTATCTGTCTAGTAATTGCTTTTCTTTACTTTTTACGTTGAAAGGTTACCTGATGTGTTTAAAATCGGTTTTTTTTTTTTTTTTATATATATATATATATATATATATATATATATAATCACGGTTGTAATATGACTCAATAGTATTATTATACATTAAGAAATGCTGGAGGTTGCACTTGATGGTAAGTTATTCGAATTTTTGTATTATAACATATGAGGGCAACTTTGTAGATGTTTGCTAAGGCATGCAGTTAATATGTCTACTTGTAGTTTATGGGAGTTAATTGGTACCTTCATTCAGTGAAGACAATTACAACTTAATTTTTGTCCTACCAATTCCCTTCTAACTAAAATCAGCTAGCCATAACGATGGAATTTATTTAAACAATGGGAGTTTTTTTTATGCTTCTGCAGATCGCATAATGACCAAATTTATACTTTTGTTGATGCAGGTATTGTGGCACGAGATGGGGTTGCTGGTTTGTATCGGGGATTTGTTCCCAATGCTCTAAAATCCCTTCCTAACAGCAGGTTTCTATTGTCTACAGAACTTAGATTATGAAATATTGACCCTGTTACCTTTTAGCAATGCTCATATACTTTAACTTATCAAGATTAACACATAAAATGTTGTGCTTTCTTGTAATTAGTTTCTTATATCTTCCATTTCTTTCTCTGCAGCATCAAGCTTACCACATATGACATTGTTAAGCGCCTAATTTCTGCTAGCGAGAAAGAATTTCAAACAATTACAGAGGAAAATCGCAACAAACACAAGAACACTTACAATCAATGATACTGAACTTCAAATTCGTATTGTTTTAGCGAGTTTTCTCCCTGAAAATTTTGTGGAATCAATGCAGTCACTATAGAACTTCTCATTATTTGTGGGTATTACTTTAGCCATCTGGACAGTGATGATGATTATCCATCTGCCAATGCTTCTGCATCAATTGGCTGAAAATTTTGTAGGATGTTTTTGCTTTGTGTAATGTAATTGCTATATTCTTTTGATGAAATTCATTATTAGCTGTAATTTTTCGGGGATGTTTTACATGGCTATAGAATATGAAAAAAATGTTATTTACAAACTCTTTTCACTTTACCTTCAACATCTGGCATATATGTTGATATCAGATTGGTTCTTATCATGGTTGTCAGAACCGACCAATCGGTTCAATCGAAAATCGGTGTATAATTAAACTATTCATGAACCAACAACCTCTAAAACCGAAAATTGGACTGGTTTTGGCAGTTCGACGAAAATTATAATTTTTATTTTAGTTTTTGTTAATTAATTTTAATTATTATTATTGAACTTAAACGGGTAATTGCTAATGAATTTTATTTATTATTGTTGAACTTAAATATTATAATGTATTAGATTTGCTTTCCCATGTAATTTTGGTTATATGTTATGACTTATAACACTTTTAAGTGAAGTTTAATTTTTTAACATTATAAATTTTTGCATATCATGTTATCTTTTTGTTTAATATTGCTTAATATATTATATAAACTTTTTTTTAAAAATAGTATTTTTTTTTATTGAAATTTGTTCGACACCAATTTAAATCAGTGTCTTCATTGCTTCATTGAACCTTAAAATAACATTAATTCTTCTTTTATCCTCTACTAATTACAAAACAATGTTTTTTATGGGCTGCAAAGAAATAAAGAAAAAGTAGCAGTACAGCTACAGCACACTATTATCATTTGATGGAAGGTGAACAAAGCTGAGTACACTTCCTCTTATTTTCTTTCTTGGATCCAGTACACTGTTCAAAAGCACCCCTGACATCTTTCTGAGAGTATTGCACATTAATATTTCGATATGCTCCTATTGAACAATTCATATCATAATTATCACATCCATTCTAAAAGGCATATTTTCTTAAAAGTGCAGAAGGCATCTCAGTGACTTCCCAGTGATCAAAAGATCGAAGGCTTTGTCTATCTCCTCAAAGGGTAGCTCGTGAGTGATGAAATTATCCAGCTTCACCACCTAAATGATTAGTTAAAGCCATAACAAATAAATATCAGTCCATGCACGAGTTCTGTTAAATTGAAAAATATAATAAAAGAATAACATTATTTACTCATGAAAACTCATTGCATAATTTTTATAAGAAAAAAATTGCAAGTAGTGGTGATCATTACTCCTTGTCCACATTGTTTGGCAAAGTTAGGCAATTGACTTCTCCCTTTGAAACCTCCAAATACAGATCCTACAATGTTGCGACCATCGAAGAGCTCCATTGGGTGGATGGGAAGCAACCTTGGTGATGCATGAATTCCCAATATTACAGCCAATCCCCAACCCTGTGTCACAAAAAATGACACCAAATTTGAAAGTATAAGGTAATGGTTTTTAGCTACTAAAATCTCATGTGATGAGTTTGAAATTGATCTTTGCTTTCAAAGGAGGAATGAGTTTATAAAACATAGTTGAAATATTAACTATAATAACAATGAAACCATAAATAAAGGGTTAAAAAACTAGCTTGAATATAGCAATATAGTACCTCATGAGATGACAAGAAGGCATCCCTTAAAACGTCCACGTTTCCGGTACATTCAAAACTGTAGTGTACACCTCCGTCAGTTATTTCTCTAATTCTCTGCAAATAAATTTGCTGGTCAAAAATCAAAATGCATGTATGGATGGTATTTTCTTTTGAAAAAATGAGAGGACACAAAATGCCAACCTCGTATACTGGCCTCTCTTCATCCTTAGGGTTTATGAAGTCTGTCACTCCCATAGCTTGGGCTGAGCATAAAAATGCATTGTATTGTCATTAAAGGGTTTCTTTATATATATATATATATATATATATATATATATATATATATATATAAAATCCAAAATTTCAAAATCAATAAAAAAAGGACTAAGATAAAAAAAAATTCAATAACAATTGAAAGAAGTTAATTACCTTTGATGAATTTGTCACGATTGATGTCTACACCTATTATTTTGGATGCACCTCTAGCTCGTGCCCCCTCAGCAACCTGAATTAAGTTCAATTTAAAATGAATCGTTTTCTTTTTTCTTCATATATTATTAGGTTTATATGACAAGCAAACTTCAAGCATGACAACATATTTATTCAAGGTTTTTATTTAGATTTATTTATCCATCGTTTTTAACAAATTACTTATCAATAATTAAACAATTGAGGCACGTAAGCTCTGTGGAACTGTTTAAGATAAATAGACAACGTGAATCACATAAAGTAAGTTCTTACTGATATGGAGCATAAATAATAGCTATTGAAGAAATTGTTATCCACACACGGAAGGGATCACATAAAAAATAAATGAGAAATTGGCCCCTATCTTTAATCACTTTTCCTTTTCTGTACATGGCCACCTATTTTGTAGTCTAGCACCATAATTACTTACTTTAAAAAGGAGAAATGCATAGAATATAGAGTTAAAAAAATTAAACGAATTAACATTAACATAAAGACAGTGAGAGAGAAAACTCACAGCGAGCCCAACAGCTCCTAAGCCGAAAATAGCAACAGTTGAACCAGAATGCACATTAGCTGTATTCCAAGCGCCTCCAACCCCTACACATTTAATTTGATAGCAACAAAAACTCACACTTAATTGGATTTTTTATTATTAATGAGAATCAAGACATAATGGAATTTACAATTAATTGGAATTTCAATCCAACAATTCATAATCACACAACATTTCTAGCTAATATGTAGCATAGCCGACACTTACTTATCACAATTCAATTATGGCCAGCCATCGACGTGATTAAAAGATTATATTTTCGTAATAAATCTAAGATTCAGACAAAGCACTGAAGTAGATAATCATTAAATGTCGGAGTCTTTTTTTTATTTAGAGTACTTTATTGAGTTTGTTAAAAATTATACAGGGTATAAATATAAATATAAATATGTATAAAGAAGATATCCAATTATTTTAAGAGTAAGTCTTTTATAATTATTTTTTATTTTTATCATTTATTTTTTAAAATCTAATGATAAAATTAATTACTTTAAGAAGTATTTTCTAAAAAAAGTAAAAGTAAAAGAAGTGTTTATTTGAGAGAATTAGAAAGTATATTTTGTTTATTGAATTTAATTATGAAATATTAAGTTAAAAAAATAAACGATTCTTCTAAGTGATTATTAAATAAATTTAAGTTTAAAAAATTAACATATAATTAAATGATTTAAATTTATTCTTCTCATACAAAATTTTCTTTCACTTGATATATATATATATAATATTAAATAAAATATCCTTTTTAAAATTATGAAATTTAAATATTTATCTATCAAATGTTAATATTTTTTTAATAATTAAATTGATCCAATTCAATATTTATAAAAAATATTTAATGAAATAAATTGAACAACACTTAATCCTTAGCTCTTCACCCATCATCATAATAATAATAATAATAATAATAATAATAACTTGAATGTTTTGACTGGAACAATATACTGAATAATATAGTACATCAATTTTGTGTAAAAAAAATGAATGGAAAATTTGAAAAAATAAGAGATAAATGTGAGATACCAAAACAAAATAAAGTAATGGGAAAATAAAGAAAAATTGAATTATAAAAAATATTTTAATTGTTTTTGAGATTATATATTCCGAGTTTGAAAGAGCCAGCAAAGTACCAATACTACGACAAAATTCATTTTCTCAATTATTTGTCTTTGCCCTCTCTAACCTGGGCTGCTGGGCACCACCGGCATGTAGATAGTTGTAGAAATTGAAATTTTCAGAAAATGACCTGTCCAAAGCTCAGAAACAGAAACGCGACAAAGAATGAAAGATATTTTCATTTTTTTTTTTTATAAATTCCAAATTTTCAAGTCAACTATTATTGCCCGAGTTCAAAATCAAATTTCTTTAACTGAAATTCCACAACAACTTTGTCAAGTTTCTTAAGTCTTTTACTTTGAAAGTTTGTAAAATATTCATCATAATAATGTCTAAATTATATACCTTTAGTAGTTATAGATTTACTAGCTAACAATTCCATGTATCATGTTTATTGTTACTATTATCCTCTCTTTTTTAATACTAGTTGTTAATATTATCCTAAACGACAGATTTTTAAAGTTTGAGATGATCTTGTACTATTTTTAATAAGTGATTCGATGGTGACAAATCTTAAAATACCTATTACAATGCATCATTCCCAGAAGAAAATTCAGGAGTCATGGATCACATAAGGAGAGCCATGATCACAAAACACAGCATGAAACGTGTAAACAACGTTGAAAATTTGAAAAATGAATACATAAACAAACAATCATACAAATAAATGACTTTTTTCTAATATTATAAATTACTTAAAAAATATGTAATGACTTTTTTCTAATATTATAAATATTTAATTTTTAATAAAAACATGCTAAACTTTTGAAAGAAAAGAAAAACACTTGTTTCAAATTTAATTTTTACCAAAAATAAATGCTTGTTATACTTAATAAACTCAGGTAACGCTAAAATTTATTGGAAAATTTTTAGGGTTTATCTTATTTTTGATTGAATGTTTGCTTGGTATATGGTAGAAAAGAAGTAATAATGAAGATATTTGTTTAATTTCAATTAAGAAAAGAAGAAGGAAAAATTGAATTCTTTTTT
>PYAF01002421.1:504796-519733 GCA_007407185.1 Glycine tomentella | reverse complement strand
CTATATTTTCTTTCTTTTCCCTTTTTTTTCATTTAAACATACCAACAAGGGGATAAAAAGTAAAAAGAGAAGAAAAAAAGAGAAAGAAACAAATATAATAAGTAACGTCATGAGAGTAGAAGATAGAAACAAAAAATAAATAAAATAGAAAAAGAAAGAAAAAAAATAGATATATGAATATAATTTCTCAAATTAATCAATTAGTTTCAGAAATATATTGTTGCGATTGTTTTTATTGTGGATTTTTTTAGCAAAACATGTGTAACTGTAACATGAAACGGTTAGTTAAAAGGTTCAAAGCATGCGTATGTAGGGGAACTTTGAGAAACCTGTGGAGACGCCACAACTGAGCAAAGCGAGGTTCTTGAGGCTGAGACTGTGATCGGAGTCCGGAAACTTCACTACACACGCCGAATCCACCACCGTGTACTCCGAGAAAGTGGAAGTGTTCATGAAATGGAAGATGGGTTTCCCATTAACGGTGAAGAATCTGGTTGTGGCATCTCCTTCCATCACCTTCTTCATGGCATCCACCCCAAACCTCTCACACATGTTTGTCTTCTCACACTTGCACAAGGAACACTCTCCACACTCCCCATTGAATATTGGCACCACTATGTCCCCTTCCTTCACTTCACTCACTCCTTCTCCTACACTCTCCACAATCCTGTAAATCCATCAAAATTAAATTGAAAACATGCATACCCTAATTCATCTTAGTAAGTTAATTTTGTCACAATCATGTTGTGCATATGGATTGGCATCAATAAACCCACTTGAGTTGATTTAGAACATGTTGAAACACGTTAATTAAACAATGAAAAAAAATCACATTTCAAACGTCAAACTTATAATTATATATTATAGCTTTTAAAAATTACATCTTAAATGTAGAAAACCGCATCCATAACTTGAAAAGTTATATCTGAAATGGGAAATCAAACAGGATACGTACTAGCAATAGGAGACTTGGGTGGTTAAAATGAAAATGGTTGGAAATATAAGATGAATTAGATAGTTAAACTAGGAAAAAAAAAAAAAGAGGAAAAAGAAAAAATATTCCAAATTCAATCTTTTCTTCTAACAAAATTAGTATTTATCGATTAAAAAAAAAAGAGACTTGAATGGTTTCCCTAAAGTCTTACCCAGATGCTTCATGGCCAAAAATCCGAGGATAAGCACGTTGAGCCTCGTTCTTTGGTGATCATAATCACAAGAGAGAGAAAACAAAGCAAAAATCAAAATACTATGAGACAAACAACTTATAATATGGTTTTAATTGGAATAATAAACGATCATAGGTTATATATAAAAATAAATAAATTATATAGATTAATTTATACCACGCCTTGCCATGCGCTAAGATCGGTGTGACAAATGGAAGTGTAGAGGATCTTGATTCGGACCTCCGTTTTCTGAGGAGGATGAACAATAATGTTTTCCACCACAAAGGGCTCTCCAGGACCATATGCCACGGCAGCTAAAAAATAATAACACACCCATATGAACTTACATTCATGAGAATATTAAATATGATGATGGAAAAATACGATCAAGATAAGCTGAGAGATTAAGGGGGTCTGTTTTGCGTGTTAGTAGTTTTTCTTTTTCTTTGCATCAAGTAATTAATGTGAGATATGATGATTATGCTATATATGTTGTGAAATTGAAGTTATATGGGTAACCTTTGCAAGTGATGGTCTTTCCCTTGGTCTCATTTGGCTTAAGGTTCTTCAATGAGCCGTTCCCATTGGCCATTGTTGGGCATGCCATGTTCCTCTGAGTTTTGCTCTGTTGGTCTTTTTTTGTGTTTTTATGAAAAATGACCAAAAGAAGATGGAACGCAAAGAGAAAATTTATGGTTGATGAAACTGAACCAAAGGATCCTACTACATACAGGGCAATTTATTGACACTGCACACATGTTTGGCTTGGTTTGGACGTGTTGAATACTAATTAAATTAAATTGTTTTTTTTAGGAATTGACCAGAATTTCAAAGTTATATTTAGATACAAGTTTTAACAGTCTCTTAAATTCAACAAGAAAAATAAATTATGGTGATAATAATTACTAAATTAAATTATTTTTTTAAGAATTGACCAGCATTTCAAAGTTATATTTAAATACAAGTTTTAATAGTCTCTTAGATGCAACAAGAAGAAAGCAAAAGTCTCTATAAGTCACCTCAGCCAAATTACAATACGTGAATGGTGGGTCGGTTTCACCTCTTGTAAAGGATTCTCTTGTTGTCTCTTTTTCATTCATTTGTTTTTTTCCTTTGTATAAGATTTATTATGATTTTTTTTTTGTAAAATGAAATTAAAAATTAATTTTATTTAAATAAAAAATAAATTATGAATCAATATTGAAACTAGTATACCTTTATTTTTTTTTTCTGAGATCATAAATGTAAATCACTTTAATGTTGTTAACATTTTGGTAAGCATATCAATTTGTCCAAATAGTAATAAGTCTGAGTGTCAAGTCCACATAGACTTTGACTGTACTCGAAATTTGTATATTTCTAATTTTAAGCGAACAATGAATTAAATTCGATATTTGTCTAATGCTAATGCAAAAACATAAAATTCAACATAAATAAAGATAATTAAGCATAGCATATTAAAGAGATAAAACACAAATATTTGGGAGGGTAAGTTGTCGGTTGATGCAGAATACGGAACATGTTGGGAGCTCAGCTTATCGAAACTACTATTGATACAATGTTTGAGATTTTTCACCATTTAACATTATTTCAAGTATTAGTTTCATCTGCTAACCTATCATAACCATGATTCATCATGTGAAAGAGCCTAAATTACTTAATTTCATTCCTAATCCTCTAAGAGCTACATCAAATAATTTGCATTAAGAGTAAAGATGCATATTATCAAGGCAATGTGTCAAGGCAATCATTCAGCACACGAAGATCAATTCAAATCCACTGAATCATATGCATCTGATTGTATCTAATTGATTGAGTCATAATAGTTGTTTCATGTCATTTATTTTAGATTCCAGTCAATAATTTGTTTGCTGATTTATAGGAACTAATTTAGCTAATCAGTTTCAAATACGAATGTAAATAACAACTATGTATCTCTATATATTTGTACTGTAATTTCTGAATAATAGAGCAAGTTGAATCCATTTTTTATATGGTATCACATTAGACATACTCCCACGAGTTAAGATCCATGGCCAACTTAACCAATTCTTCTGCAGCAACAGCTAACAACAACACTTCAAATGGTCCAACAGCAACCCAATCCAACCTAGTGGTATTTTTTTTTAACTCGGGAACACAGATAACAATCAAACTTTTAGCCACCAACTATCATGCATGGCGTCGACAAGCGAGTTCCCTTCTATCCGACACGAAGTTGTTCGATTATGTGGATGGATCCACTCCCTCCCAACAGCCAGAGATTACCGAGGATGGTGCAACCATTCCTAATCCAGCATACGAAACATGGTTTTGCCATCTTGTTTTCTATGGAAGGAACCTCATCTCTTGGAAATCTTCCAAGCAACGTGCAATAGCTCGTTCATCCACGGAAGCTAAATATCAATCCCTAGCCACAACTTCAGCTCAACTCACATGGATTCAATCTTTACTTTCTGAACTTTGCATCAAACCTCAACATGTTCCAACCATCTACTGTGACAATCTTAGTGCCACCTATCTTTCAATTAATCTGGTAATGCACAGTAGGATGAAACATATAGCAATTGATGTGCACTTTGTTCGCAACCTTGTTCAGCATGTTTCCACCATGGATCAACTTGCTGATTGCCTCACAAAGCCCTTATCCAGGCAACGTCATCACCTTCTCAAGACCAAGATTGGTGTCCTTGATGGCACACCTCTCTTGCGGGGGCGTGTCAAGGCAATCATTCAGCACACAAAGATCAATTCAAATCCACTAAATCATAGGCATTTGATTGCATCTAATTGATTAAGTCATAATAGTTGTTTCATGTCATTTATTTTAGATTCCAGTCAATGATTTGTTTGCTAATTTATAGGAACTAATTTAGCTAATCAGTTTTAAATATGAATGTAAATAACAGCTATGTATCTCTATATATTTGTACTGTAATTTCTGAATAATAGAGCAAGCTGAATCCATTTTCTATACATACTTAGGCTAAATAATATCATTCTCCCTAGATATGGATTACATAGATGTTCTTTTCAAGTTCTTAGGATGTAAACATTTTCCAATGCATAAATTCTATAACACTACATGTGCATGGATAATCGTGCCACAAACATGACATAAACTCAGAAAAGGAACAATAATATCAAAATAACATTAAATAGATAGTGAGAATCATTACATAAAGAGTATTAGGTTTCTGAGCTCCCAACAATGGGTGGTTTAACCTCTCATTGTCATGAGAGGCTTGCAAATACAAAAAGGAAATAAGAGGAATGGAAGAAAATGGAGGAAAATGGTGGGAAGGAAGCTCCAAGTGAGTGGGTTTTTTCCTCTTCTTTGTGCCCTAGTTTTTGTTATTCTGTCTCCTCTTTTCGCAAGTGCTGCTCCTTTTTATTCTTCAAAACACTGCACAATCATGTTTTTCGATGTTGACCGTACGCTAAGCCTGCATATGTTCGCTAAGTCTGCATGCAAAGTTCAGCTGACTTAAGTGATTGCGCGCTAAGTCGTCAGATGCTATGTAATTTCTATAAAAAAAAAAAAAAACACAATCAACACACTATAAGTCAACTAATTTTAGCATCTATTGGATAAAAGCTCAGAAGAAGCTAATTCATACATTTTACTCACAAAAGAAGCGTTAAAGGAGGAAAAAAGAAGATAATTATTATATGATTTACATGTAAACTTTATGTATGCATAACAATTATCATATTCATAGTTTTATGAAATATTTTCTCCGTCCTAAAATAATAATTATGCTATGTTGTTTTATACAAACTAAAAAAAATATTAAATAGATGAAAAAGAATAATAATTTTACAAATTTATCCTTATATCATTATTAATTATTTATAGATTTTATTATTCATCATTAATATTTAAAGGGATATAAGTAAAAAAAATTAATACTATATTAAAAAACTAAAATAACAATTATCTTAGAATAATTTTTTTCTTATATAATAATTATAATGAAACAGAATGAATATCATTTAAGAAAACTCCGTTGGAGCTACTCTAAGGATTGTCGGTGTATTATTTTTTCAAGTAATTAAATGGATTAGGGAGAGTAGAAAAAATTGTGTAATTGTGAAATTTTATAATATCTCGTAAGTGTTAGTGTAATTTATTCAAAAAGTGAATATGGGGAAATGTTCAGTTAAATACTTATTCCTGATTTGGTCTTGGGTATCTATTATGACTCTAAAAATAAATAACTGTTGAATATCTTCTCCTTTTTATATAATAATATGTTAATAACTTTTTTACTTTCTTAATTAATTCATATACTATATAAAAATCATATTTTTTATATATCAGTTTATATTTTAAATTATAAAATAATTCAAATGAAAAAAATTATGCGTATAAATGCGCCACGTTGTACATCTAACATCTAACTGGTGCCCCACCTTGTTCCTGCCTATTCTGTCAACGTGCATTTATAACATACATAACTACTAGTAACTGATTAAAACTTTTTATTAATGATGAGAGAGAATAAGAAATCAAAGCATTAAATATATTAATAATGAGAGAGTAAAGAAATAAAGGTAAATATAAATATTTAAAAAATTAAAGTATGTCTCATTAATGCTAAAAGTAATTTTAAAAAATGTATAAATTTATGACAAATTTAATAGTATCAATTAAATTAACTTATTTCTTTAATCCCTATAAATTAATTATTGATATTATAAAAGTGACCGAAAAAGATATTCCTACTTATTTGAATAATAATCAAAACACATCTCCTTGAGCAAAATCAGTTTTTGCGGTAGTTATTTTATTTGAATAAATTATAGAATTGTACAAATTATTTTTGAAATGATAAATTTGTTTTTATTTATATTTATAAATTTTAGGGACTATTTAATAATTTTATTAAATATTTAATTGAATAATTAGAAATTTCATTAATTAAATTAAGTGTTTATTCTAAAAAATATATATTAATGTGCAATTGTTTGAAGCAAAAGACGGACACTTCATTATAAGAGGCGGCCAATTTTAAAATATTATTATAATCAAACTAGTTTTTTATATGTGAGATGCGTGTTTGAGAACATTTATGTCGATTTTGTTTTGTATATACTTCGACAGATAATCAAACAAAGTGTTTGAGAACATCAATTCATTCCATTGTAATCAAATAAAGTGTTTTTTGACACATATTTTAGAGAGTAATAATAAAAAAGCTTCGTTTTTAAAAAAAATCTTAATTACATTTTTTCTCTTAAAATTTTACAATTTTGTGAATTTTTTCTCTCAATTTTTTTTAGTGAATTTCACCCATAAATTTACAAAATTCACAACTTTTATATCCACATAGAAAATTTGCCATAATTAAAGTATTTTGTGACCGCTTTTTCATTAATAGAGGTGATTTTTCTATGTTAGAGAAAAAATCATGATGTTTTACAAATGATAAGTACTAACCAATGCCTTCAAGTAATACTCTTAGTTAAGAAAATAAAAAAATAATTATTTTATTGAAACGCAAAAAAAATTATATATAATTTTATAAATATTCATCCAAATACACACCAAACAAATTAATTCTTGGGCCAAAGATTAAAAAAAATGACTTAAACATTTGGAAAAAAATATAAACAATAATAATCCTTTAATTTATCTTTTACAGATTATTTGTTAATAATTAATTAAACTTCATGTTATGATATATATTAATCAAACACAAACTAAATAAACTATGTATAATTACATATGTAATAAAAACTATTTATAATTACATCAGTAATAAAAACTGTGTATAATTACGATATTCTTTATCATTACATAAATGGTAAAATTAATCTTTTTTTTAAGAAACATAAAATTAATCTTATAATAGTATAATAATACAGTTACCCAATTATTAATGAATATAAATGATAAATTTATTAATTTTTGTAATAATTATCTTAATATTTATATTTAAATTAATCTACAATAAATTTATAGTATAATAATATAAATAATCTTAACCAATGTTGTGAAACCTCGTCTGACCCGACCGATAAGATCTTGAATTGGTGCTATACCCCGGTCGGGTTGGGGATTGAACCGGTCATGCATCTGGCCCAGTTTGACCCGATGATACCCTGTCGATTTTATGTGAACCCAGCAACTCGACCAGTTTTTGGAACCTGAACTGGGTTTTGACGGGAAAAAATGGGCTCCAAAACGGCATCGTTTTGGTTGGAGCCCTAATTTAATTTCACATTTTCACATCACGCATTCACGTTGTCCTCCTTGGCCTCGCAGTCTCGCTTGCTTGCTCCCCTTCACGACGTCGTCGCCGCGTCTTCATGCACGCCGTCGTCATTCTCTCCTTTGTCGCGTCTACAGAAGGCTTCCTTCGTGACTCCATCGCAACTACAGAAGCTCGTCGCCGCCACGAAGGTTTGTCTACTGTTTAAGTAAGTAATGGTTCTTGTGAAGATCAGTTTTTTATCTTTGCATTTAGTTCAATTCTAAATGCGATCAAAGAATGTGTCCCCTGTGTCTGACACCCTTTATACCCCACCATATGCAAGCTGCCTTCAATGATAGACTTTAGGCTGCTTCAGGGATTCTTGATTTCTATTACAATGATGAGTGATTGTAGAGTACCCTCTGCATATTTCACTCAATGCACTAAACACAACTCTTTTTTTTCTTTTCTTTTCCCTCACAACTATAGGAAGAAAAAAAAATCCTAGATTTGGGGATAGGAATTGTTCTGTCAAGGTTGTTGAGTATGTGTTCGTATAAATATTATACAGATTTTCAAACAAAATGGAAAGCGGAGAATTGTTTTTAAATATATCCATTTAATTCCTGTTTGAGATTTAGTTCAATTCCAAATACTTTCTAGATTTTTCTCTACGCAGTCAAACTGCGAATAATGTAGAGTGAACAACTGGCTAATAAATTTTGTTGAATGTCGAATTGAATTTTAAAGTGAAGTTATATATATGTTGATGTTATATATGGTTGATGTCAACATCATAATATCCTAAAAAGTAAATATCTAAAGCCAAAAGGGGAGACTATTTGCTCCTAATTGCTTAGTCGAGGATGAGCCTTAATTAGAGAACCCAAAAGTCTATTATTAGTCAACATCTTGTCGCATGCCTAGGATTTAATTATTCCTTCTTAACTCTAGCAATTTGCATAATTATTAAACTATTCATATTTGAGTGTTGAAGTGTGTACTATGAAAATATGGGTACAGGAAATACTCTAGCCATGTAGACATGTCAGGCACGGGAAATATATGAAAAGAGTGTTTGTTGCTACTTGTTATTACTCCTCTTTCTTAGAATAGAGAAAACATTAACTTGTGTCAAGTTCTTTATATTTTATTCTTCATCAAATTTTACTTACCTTGTCTCAAGTTTTCTTTACCAATTATATGATGATACGATCAATAACTAATGAAGCTAATGTTGGCAATTAGACTTGAAGATGTCATCTATTGAAGCCCATCATCTCAAGAAGCATCCACTCCAAATACTTCTCGGAATGTTAGAGGGAAAAATGATCTAGCTTGGGTGCTACAAAAGTGACAATGATGTGGATTTATTGTGATAAACAAGTTAAGGGAGGTGGTATTAATAGGTTTAAGACTTACTTGGCTGGATAAAAGGACCAAGTATAGGCTTGCAATAAGGTTCCTGTTGATGTCCAACATCAAATGAAGCAACTACTTGAACAAATTGAAAAAATAAGAAAAGGAAAGTGCAAGAACAATCTAATGAAAGTGATACATTTGAAATGGATGAAGACCCTGTGAGAATAGTTGAAGAATTAAGTGGAACTCCAAAATCATTTTCTTCAAGGTCTCAAAAGAGGGAGAACGCTTCTCATGTAGATGATTGATTCATGCCTAGAACAACTCCTGGAGCTCAACCTAGCTTAAAGAATGTCTCGCAAAATGAGTAAACTGTAGAAAAGTGTGACAAAGCCATTGCAAAATGGATGATAGATGCTTCAATTTCATTTAATGCAGTTAACTTGGCATATTATCAACCTATGATTGATGCTATTAGTAACATGAGTCCAGGGTATAAAGCCCCAAATTTTTATAGAATTCGAGGTCATTTGTTAAATATGTGGGTTGAAGAAGTGAGGAAACTTGTTGAAAATTATAAAGAAGTTTGGAAGGAAACTGGATGTACTCTGATGGCTGATGGGTGGACTGACTGCTCTAGGAGAACTCTAATTAATTTTCTTGTTTATTGTCCTAAAAGGATTATTTTCTTAAGGTCTGTTGATGCTTCCTATGCTTCTAAAACTACTGAAATTTTGTTTAAGCTTTTCAAGGAGATGGTGTTATATGTTGGAGCAAAAATGTTGTTTACATTGTAATAGATAATGTTGCAAATTATGTTGTTGCTGGTAGGTTATTGGAAAAAGAGTTTCCTAAATTATATTGGTCTCCTTGTGCTGCTCAGTGGATCAATTTGTTGATGCAAGACTTTGGGAAATTTTAGGAAGTGAGATTGTTTCACATGCCTCAAAAATTACTAAGTACATATATAATCATTGTTACGCATTATTTTTTATGAGACAACATACAAGTGAAAGAGATATACTCCGTCCAACTCCAACTTAGTTTGCAACAAATTTCATTTCCTTGCAAAGCATATTAGCCCAGAAGGATGCATTAAGGGCTATGGTGACCTCTAGGGACTAGGCAGGCTCAACTTATGCCAAAGACTCCAAGGCTAAAAAAATTTTGGAACAAATCTTTGACTCTGGTTTTTGGAAATAGTGTGCTGATATTGTAAAGCTTACAGAGCCATTAGTTCATGTGTTACGTATTGCTGACATTGAATAAACATGCCCCAATTTTTCTTTGCCAGGCTATGTATAAGGCCAGATATGAGATGGTTAGGAGGTTTCAAAGAAACAAAAGGAAAGTCGAGCCTTATTTGGAGGTCATTGATAGGTGTTGGGATTCATAGCTTCACAAAGATCTACATGCAGCTAGTTATTGGTTAAATCTAGCTTGTATATTCAGTGTTGAAGAATTTGAGAAGCAGAGGAACACACAATCTGGCATTTTGGAACTCATTGATAGGTATACACATGAAGATTTTGCAAGACGAGCTGCAATACGTGAATGAAACATAGTCATGCCAGGTAAATTTAGTGTTTGATACTCTGATAACATTATTGATTTGTGATTTATATTAGCGACTCATAATATATTCATTATATTTGATTTATTTCTTTATATGTTTTATTCTAGATCAATGGTGGGATTGTTATGGATATGGTGCTCCATAATTGCAAAATTTGGCTATTTGTGTTTTAAGCCAAACTTGTAGTGTTTCGGGTTGTGAAAGAAATTAGAGTGTATTTGAACACATCCATTCAAAAAAAAGGAATAGGCTAGAGCATCAACCTTGTTTATGTTCGTTACAACTTGAGGTTATAACAAATGTATTATTATATTGATTATGCTTTGATTGTTTACCTATTTGGTTGTTTTTTTTATTGTTGATATATGAACATTTTCATCAATTTAGGAATCGACTAAGGCAACAAAATTATGGCTCAATCAATTTGGAAACTGTTGATGGTCATTCTAGCTGGGTGTTGGAGGAGTCAACATGTAACACCCCGTGTGCACCCGGTGCGTTAACATTATTCAATATCAGAGGAACGCAGCAAGCATGGAAATAATTCTTAAGGAAGCATAATTCTAGGAATTATAAACATTCTGTATACATATATGGTGAATTCTCTATCCTTTACAAGGTACATACATCTCAAAACTATACAAGTAACCCCTGAGGTTATCAAAATACAAGCAAATTGAACAAAACATGAGCCATCAAGCTCAGTCATCTAACCCTAGGGTTATCTTCACTCTATCCCAGCTCAGGCCTCTTGCCTTGGGATCTCTCAGTAACGGGGGTCTCCATGCCTGAAACATAATCCCCAAACAAGGGTGAGATAATCATCCCAGTAAACTCAGGGTTCTCAGAGGTTTCCCTCCCCCTGGCTCACTTTCCAGCACATAATTACATGTATATACATAATAGAATATGGCATCTCAGAACAACATAAGCAGACAACACACAATGCCTGAGAGAGATCATCCACCAGGTGGGAACATTCTCTCAGGACTTTCTACCGAGAACCTGAATAGGACCATCCACCGAGTGGGAACATCTATTCAAGTCTCGCCGCCCAATACCTGAATAGGATCATCCACCGAGTGGGAACATCTACTCAGGACTTACATGAACGCCTATGGATTATCCCAAGGAAGATCATCCACCGAGTGGGAACATTCCCAAGGGGTCCATAGTTCCTCAGTCTACTGGCCAGTAAATTCCATGCAATCACATCATAACCATAGCATAACAGAATTCACACAAGTATACACCATCTCAGTGTAACCAATATCAATGTACCCTATCTCAGGGTTAAGCTAGTATGCAATTGCCAAAAATCATCAAACCATTTCATCAACATAAGGCACATCATAAAGCATCAGTATACAGGATATATCAAACAAATACCTAAGGTGGGTATAGTAACCACAAGCAGGGGAAACAATCCCCCAAGAACACTGAGCTTACCTGGTCGCAGCTCAGAATCAGCTCCCCTGGTCTCGTGGTGAGCTCTACCAACAGTATGTGCTTCACGCCCTACAATAGGCATGAATCAAATAATCAGAAATGGTGTTCAACCGTTTATATGGAAGGAAACACCCTTCCCCTCATCACCAATTCAAAATCTTCTAATTTAAGGTTTATCTTAACCCAGCTTCTACTAGGCCATACATTGACCCTCAAGGGTCTGCCTCAGTCGCACCAAGGCCTCAGAGTTCCTTTAGAATTCTGTACAGCTCAATTCAAAGCTGTACCAGAATCAAGAACCCACATTGGTTCAACTCAGCCAAAACACATATATTATCACGTTTTCACCGATTATTTGGCCTTATAAATAACTTTTGTAAAGGTACTTAAGTTAATTCAGGCCATAACATTGCTCATTCACACACACTTCTCCCTTCCCAGAGCCAAACTCAAACTTCATCAAAATTTCAGTTTCAACATGCCATATGGCTCAGAACAACCTCCTGACTACATCTTTTTAAAGAACCTAAGCCTAATTCCAACTGTATCAACATATGGTTACTATTCATCAAATCCCCATTTCACAAATTAAACGGTTAAAATGTGAGTTTCTTACCTCAAATCAATAAAGGAAAGTTGGAGAAGCCTTTCTCCCAACTCTGGTGTCCCAAAACCAGCTCCTTTCCTCTCCACAACTCCACTATCTGAAGAAACTCCAAGAAATGGGAATTCTCTCACTCTAGGCTGGAAATTTGGCTTTCACTTGGTTCCAATCAGGTTTAAAGGTGATTAGGAGGTGTTTTGGTGGTTTGTGATGAAGGTATGAAGCTCCTATGGCTCATCAATGGTGGTCTAGGCTCAGGGAGGAAGAGGAACAATGTTTTGGGCCAAAATTTCGTAATATGCCCTTTAAATACAGGGTCTGCTGACCTTCCCGCGCTAATCGCGCCATATATGGCGCTATTCGCGCCAAATTAGCGCAAGAAAAAGTTTCCTGGCACTTATGGGGCTAATCGCGCCATTACGGCGCTAACCGCGACAACTGGGCGCATCTGTGACGCTAATCGCGCCAAACTGACGCTATTCGTGCCATCAGGCCGCAAGAAATGGCCTTCTAGTGCAATTTCACGCTACTGGCGCCATGTCCCACGCTACTGGCGCCGCATCCCACGCTAACCGCGTCGTTCCCATGCTGTTAGCGTGGGATTTTTTTTTTTTTTTTTTTTTGAAAATCTAGGTTATTATACAACACCATTCTTAACTTGTGAAGAAATGGAGGCTTTACGTAATGATCTTGCAAACATTTCCATTCAATCAACTTCAGTTGATATTGATATGTTTCTTAATAACATTAGTATTTGTTAGGTAACACTTATGTACTTATGTTAATCGCTAATTTGAATCTATAATGATGTTGCCATAGATAAATTAAATTTGGATGAAGATGAGGGTGATGATGTGCCACAACCACCAGACAACACTATCGAAGATGTTAATCCAAATGAAAGCAATATTGGTGAAGAATCACATTCTTTTGATGAAGAAGGATTATCTGAACATATTGACTTCTTGGATATAAATTATGGATGTTGTCATGTTGATCCTATTTGTGTTTTCATTTCAAAACTTATTAATGGGCTTGAGTAATTGTGTTATTGAATTAATATTTGTGGATTTATATTATCAACTTTAATACTTCAATTATTATTTTGAATTTGGGAATATGAATGAATATTTTTTAATCAAATAGTGTTAGTTATATTTTTAATATATATATATATATATATATATGAATTTTTAATATATATCAAATTAAACAGAATCAATTATTATATAAATTGGATCAGTAATCGGACCAAGTTTTATATCATGGATCTTAACTATAAAAAAATGGACTTCGTGAATTTCAAAAAGAATACTAGGCATTAGTTTTTTATTTAATATAATGACTGTCGCCTTGTCCAACTTTGACAACTTTTAAAAAATTAATGAAGTTTGACTTCTGAACATATCGATGCCAGACATTTCGTTCCTCCATCTTAAAGTACTTTTCGGGTCCATTAATATTTAACAATGTGACGCCAATATAGAAAGTTATGGAAACTTGATGCGTTAAATTTATTTATATTTTTTTCATTTAGATTACCATTATTAACATTAATTCGATAATAAAACAATAAAAAAATTAATTTTATAATATACATTTTGTATTGTTGGGTTCACAAAACTAACGTACCAGAATAACAACGTGACGTTCTAATATACACGTCAATCCTCCACGTCAATTCTAATATATGAGTACAGACACATCATCCTTAAGAGTCACACTACCAGATCGATAAATTATTAATAGATGTATAAATATTTAAATATTAATCATAATGTTACAACTCCTTTATCAATATACTTAATTATCAATAACTGACTAATTATGTATAAGTTACTATTTATATACTAGTTATTATCTACAAGTCAAAAATTATCTACAAAAATTATTATATCATTATAACAACTCCTACTATCAAGGCCCCGAAAGTTCATATCACACGCTATAAATACCATGTTTTATCTCACAATTTTCAATAAATTCTCAACTTATTCACATCGAAATCATTTATTTTAAAGGTCTATATCCCCATATTCTCTTAATAAATAGAAACTACTTTTAAACATATAAATCATGAAATCCATTCAAACTATATTTATCCTAACATCAATCAATTATAGATTTTAATAAGTACATATTTAAAATTACTATTAAATATAACCTGAAGTCAATCATTCATTCGATGAGTATCGTATTGTAAAATAACTTGTCTTGTACGAACGTACGTTAAGTTTATGATCCACATTTTTCTTTTAATATTATTGTAATTCTAATATATTTTTAAAGTTATAAAATATATATGTTAACACTTCTGTATATAAATCTTTAAAATATATGAAAAATTATATTATATATATATATATATCAGTAATTTAATATTCATAAATGATTTATATCATTTTTGTTTATATTAAAAATTGTTTTTAAAATCTTTTTTTATAAATATATTTGCTATTGTATATAATTTACAATGTTTTGATTGGTGAAGTTTTAGTGAAAAAGAATTTAAAAATATTTAATGGATTTAATTAATAAAAACTGGGACAGAAATGATAATTTAGGAATTTTAATATAATA
>PYAF01002421.1:476598-495240 GCA_007407185.1 Glycine tomentella | reverse complement strand
CAAACCATTTCATCAATATCAGGTACATCATTCAATATCATATCATCATAAAGCATCAGCATACAAGATATATCAAACAAACACCCAAGATGGGTGTAGTAAACACAAGCAGGGAAACAATCCCCAAGAACACTGAGCTTACCTGGTCTCAGCTCAGAATCAGCTCCTAGTCTCGTGGTGACCTCCACCAGTGCTATGTATCTCACGCCCTACAATAGGCATGAAATAGATGATCAAATACGGTATTCAACCGTTTATATGGAAGAAAACACCCTTCCTTTCATAACCAGTTTCTGTCTTCTAACTTAATGTTTATCTTAGCCCAGTTCCTACTAGGCCATGCATTGACCCTCAAAGGTCTGCCTCAGTCTGACTAAGGCCTCAGAGTTCCTTTAAAACTCTGTACAACTCAATTCAAAGCTTTACTAATCTCAAGAACCAATAATGGTTCAACTCAGCCAAACTAGATATATCTACACGTTTTCACCGATCATTTGGCCTTATGATCAACTTTTGTAAAGGTACTTGAGTTAATATAGGCCATAGTACCTCCCATTCACACACACTTCTTCCTTCCCAGAGCCAAATTGAAACTTCATCACAATTTCAATTTCAGAGTTCCATATGACTCAGAACAACCTCATGACCACACTTTTCTAAAGAACTTAAGCCTAATTCCAGCCCTATAACCAATTGGTCACTATTCATCCAATCTCCCATTCCACAAATTAAACAGTTAAAACATGAGTTTCTTACCTCAGATCAATAGAGAAAGGCTGGAGAAATCTTTTTCCTAGCTCTGGTGTCCTGGAACCAGCTTCTTTTTCTTCCAAAGCTCAGCTCTCTCTCAAAAACTTAGGGGTTGGGATTCTCTAGGGAGTTAGGCTGAAATTTAGCTTCTAATTGGTTCTAGTCAAGCTTAGAAGTGATCAGGAGGTGTTTTAGTGGCGTATAATGAAGATATGAAGTTCCTAAGGTGCATAAATGGTGGCCTAGGCTCAGGGCAGAAGAGGAACAGTGATTTTCCTCTGAAAATCGTGTTTTGCCTTTATATAGGTGGCCTGCTAGAGGTCTGGCGCGACCCGCGCCACCTCTGGCGCCATCCGCGCCACAATGGCGGTGGCCGTGGCGCCATCTGCGCCACTCTGGCGCTAATCGCGCCACACTCCAGAGACCATGGCGCGACTCGCTCCAGCCCGGCGCCATCCGCGCCAAACTTCAGAGACTGTGGCGCCACTCGCGCCACCTTGGCGCTAATCGCGCCACTATCCAGTAACCATGGCGCTGATTGCGTGGACCTGGCGCCACTCGCGTCAGTGGCCAGTGGGCATGGCGCTGATCGCGCCACACTGGCGCTAACCGCGCCACACTTCAAATACAGTTTTCTCACAAAAGGACCTGGCGCTAACCGCGCGAAATCCAGCGCCAACCGCGCCAGGTCTCAGGGTATTATAGAATTTCTTCACGGTGTGTTGGAAGAAGAGATTTTTATGGAGCAACCAGAAGGGTTTGAAGCTCCAGGATGTGACGACATGGTTTGCCGACTGAAGAAGAGTCTCTATGGCTTGAAACAAGAACCTCGGTAGTGGTACATGAAGTTTGATTCCTTCATGACAGACTACAAGTTCATGAAGATGGAAGCCGACCACTATGTTTTTGTGAAGAAGTATGAGACTGGTGATTTCTTGATCTTGCTGCTGTATGTGGATGACATGCTGATAGTAGAGCAAGACAAGGTGAAGATTGCTTCCTTGAAGAAGGCGTTGAACTCGTCCTTCGCGATGAAGGACCTTGGTCCAGCAAAGCAGATTCTCGGAATGAAGATCATCCGGGATAGAAAGAAGAAGCTACTATGGCTAAGTTAGGAGAAATATGTTGAAAAAATCTTGAAGAGATTCAACATGGACAAAGTCAGAACAGTAAGCAACCCCTTGACCGGACATTTGAAACTAAATGAGAGGCAATGTCTGAGATCAGATGAAGACAAAGAAAAGATGGAGAAGATCCTGTACCAATCTGCAGTTGGAAGCTTCATATATGCAATGGTTTGCACTAGACCCGACCTGATGTATGCAGTTGGAGTGGTGAGCCGGTATCTTTCGAATCCCGGCAGAGAACACTGGCAGTGAAGTGGATCTTCAGATACCTCCGGGGTACAACCAATTTGTGTCTTTGTTTTGGTGATGGTGAAGCCGAGTTGCAAGGCTACTCGGATGCTGATTTAGGGGGAGATTCCGACTCGAGAAGGTCGACGACGGGATATTTGATGACGTTTGCTGGAGGGCAATCTCGTGGCAGTCAAGACTGCAGAAGTGTGTGACACTTTCAACCACGAAGGCCGAGTACATTGCCGCAACGGAAGCATACAAAGAGTTGCTGTGGATGAAGAAGTTTCTCCAGGAACTCGATCATGACCAAGATGTGTATGAGCTAAAGTGCGATAGTCAGAGTGCAATTCATCTTGTGAGGAACACGCCGTATCACTCCCGCACCAAGCACATTGATGTGAGGTATCACTGGATACGGGATGCGGTGGAGAAGGGAAAGCTCACACTTAGCAAAATGCACACTAGTCATAATTAGTCTGACAAGATGACAAAGCCGGTTCAAGCAATGAAGTTTGAAGATTACTGTGAAGGAGCCAGACTGATGAATCTGGCACATTGAAGCCGGAAAGAAAGGTCGGGTTGTGATGTGAAGACCTCGACTTTAGTGAAAGATCGGAAAGGATTCTGGGTTGCCGGTGTGTCGCATTGAAAACGGAAGGAGGAGATTTGTTGGATATTTTTGTTTTAATGCTTGGGCCCAATTCCCAGTGGAGTTGACCTCGGCCCATTCCAGTTTAGGGTGCTGAAATCCCTAAACCTATTTTTCTTTATAAATATGACATTTATAGATGGAGGTCGTAGAATTCAGAAACCAGAGGGTGGAGAGAATTCTCGTTGTTAAGCGCAGAGAAGAGAAAGCTTCGTCTGTGAGTGTCTCCGAGAGGTTGAGTGAGCAATCCTTGTAGAGAGAGTTCCACCATTGTTGGTGAGGTTGAGAGTCTCCAGCTAGCGGCTGTTGAGAATGTGATTATAACCATTATTGTTGATAATAGTGGATTGTTTCTGGACTAGGTCTCGTGGGTTTTCCTCTTCGTGTTGAAGAAGGTTTTCTCTCACGTAAAGCTATTCTTGTGTGTGTTGTTTATCTCGTTCTTTCTCGCTTTTGATCGTTCACGTTTCCACATATTTTCTGTTTGATTGTTTGAGGGTTGAGTCGGAGGTGACTCCATGTTCGTTGGTAACGAAGGTGTGGCATTTCCAACATCTTTTACGTGTATGTAACAAAAAGGAATAATGAAATTATTGGTGAGCACTGTTAATATTAGCTTAGAATATAGTTTGTATGAATGGTTATTTGACTATTTAAAAAGTGTAATATGTATATGGATGGTGACCAAATATATTAAGAGGAAGAGCCCAAAAAAACCTACAAAAATATTAATATAATACCTATTAGAATGCATCATTAATTCCTTGAAGAAAATCCAGTTGTCAGCAAGGACAGTGGTCACAAAACACAACATCAAACTGTAAATTAATGTTGAAAATTGTAAAAATCAATTCACAAATACACATGAATTACACAAAAGCCCCACAGACATTGGAAGACGTCAGATACACGAGAAGAAGTGGGAGTCCGTGAAATCATTAAACAGGATCTACATGTGTTCAAGGTTACGTTATTTCAATAAAAATAAATTAATGTTTATTTATTTTTCAATTTTGATATACTAATATTTTATCACCAAGGAGATTGTATCTAGCCGAAGAAACTAATATTTCCAAACCTGATGAACCAAGGTTTAAAATGCTAATTAATGTGTTTAAAATAAGTAAATAAATAAATAGAGTCCTTATCAGATTCCTGGACTGGTCCATAAATTTATGGGCCAGACTATCCGTTAAGCCCAAAACTAAAAATTGGCCTATTCAAAATTTCTCTCTTTTCGGGTCAAATATGAATTCGGGTGAGAAATTAAGAACCGACCGGACCCGAATCGTGGCTCGTTCTGCTCTTTCGGTTTTTGGAGATAACTGATAACTTTTTCAGGCTTTCAGCACAGAAGCAAGGAACTAATCTCTTCAAATTTTGCAACCTTTTCACAATCCAAACATAAGAATTAAGAACCTTGGAAGTTTGCTGTTTTTTTTTTTTTTTTTTCAATGTCTCACACCTTGCAATTTTCATTTTTTTCAAGTGCATTCAATTATTCAATGAAGGTGGAGAAGATGAAGAGAGTTAGGTCTCGTGGGTTTCAAATTCTATGCTCTTCTGAGCATTCCAGTTTCAAAGATGAAGATGGTGCTGATAATGGGGGGTCTGATTCTGATACTTTTTGTTTGGTTGTTTTGTTTTTGCTAAGGAAACTTCAAAGGGTTGATTTTTCTTGGGAAAAAAATCATTTTTTTTTTTATCTTGGGGAAAGGGAAATTTTTACAAGTTGATGAAGCATTTGATTACATTGTCCTATTTCAATTACAATCAACAAATTTTGGATAATTTATCTGTGGTAGAGAAGAAAAAAATGAATTTAAAAAAAAAAAATAAAATTTAAGGGTTCACTTGACTTGATCAAACCAAGCTCTTGACTCTGGTTTGCTTCACTGTCTCAATAAACTCTTTCATTTTCTTGTGTTGTTTCAGAGGTCAAGTTTCATCGCGGGTGATATTGGTGGAGAGATATAGCAATGGTACTGCTAAGAGGTTTTTGCTAAACTATACCAAAATTTGGGTCCTTTCCTTCTTTTTTTTTTTTTTTTAAAAAAAAAAAAAATCTGTTAGTGTACATTCACGAAGGTTTCTGTGTTATTACTAGGTGTTTCTGTGAAGTTGGGGGGATCATGGAATGCTAATACACAATCTAATTGATTATTACTTCATTAGAAAAAGTAAATGAAATACTAAATCTAATTGCTTTGACAGATATAATTACTATGCCTCCATCAGGAGTTATAAGGCTGACTTGGTGATAAAAGTAGAAAGGAGGAAAAGGTTGTGGGTTCAATTCCTGTCGCTAACAAAATAACAACAATTTACAACTAAAATTTGCCTATTAAAAAAAAAAAACTATGCCTCCATCAATCATCAACAAAAAGGAAATAGTAGTCTGTGTTTACTAGTTCCTGGGAATATTCTATCAACCCTTGTACTTTTTTGTTACCATCATTTGCTCAATTACATAAATTTTACAATGGATGTTTTCTCAAAATCAGGCTTCAACTATGACTGCTTCCCCCTTTTTGGCCTCTTAAGAGCAGATATGTATTAGGTGATGATTCACAGTTGCAAGCCTTTCTTGTTGAGGAGGATAGGGCTACGCCAAACAGGTTCCAGGATTCACATTCCTCTGATGAAAACCTATCCTGGCTTCCAGAGATAATAAAAGATTTTGTTCTACCAGCAGGCTTTCCTGGTGATTAACATAAAATACTTTAGTGGATGTTTCATAGAGAAACTTCTGGAGTTTTTGCTTCAGTAAATATGTGTAGTTAGAGGGAACCATTTGTTTACTTAACTTTCTCTGTCATGATGCAGGATCAGTTTCAGATGATTACTTGGATTATATGTTATTACAGTTCCCTACCAATGTGACTGGATGGATCTGTCACACCTTAGTCACTTCAAGTCTTCTAAAGGTACGTCAATCTTGCTCAAACTGCTGATGTTTTCCCAAGGATCTTTTCACTGGGAATAATTGTCAAGTTATATGGTTCTTTTTGTGCATTTGGCATGTCTAGTGTTGAAATTTATAATTAGTTCACAGAGCCCTGTTGTGTCATTGAGGCTTAAAGTCAAATCTTGGAAATCATTAGAGATAGTTCTGTCATCTCCTTGCTACTCAAATACATTTTCTGATATTGATTAAAGTTTCCTGATGTATGTTTATAGCCATCTTCTTTACAAGTTATCTCTATTCCTTTAAATTTTTTAATAAAAATTTTTACTTCTTGTTTCTACGTGATTGGGATGCAAAGTTTTGTGCAATTATATGTGCTCCATAGCAGTATCATCTTCTATTTAAAACTATTTGTCTACTACATGAATGCAAGGAATGATGATTGTGCTTCTGTCTTTTGTGTCAAATTTTCTACTTAACTACAGGCTGTTGGTATTGGCTCTTTCTCTGGAACCACTGCAGCTGCTTCTGCTGCTGCCATCAGGTGGCTCAAAAATTTTAGAGCCTATACTTTTGTAAACAACTACCACATTTATATGCACATATTAATATCTTAAATACTTTCATGCTGCCATTATTTGTTAATTTGATTTTTATGTGGTTGATTGTATGCTCTATAACTTTAGGTGGGTCTCAAAAGATGGCATTGGAGCTGTTGGACGCTTATTCATTGGTATGGCAATCATGAAGTAAGCTGAAGGAAGCAGAAGATGAAATTTCTTTTTAGCTGACTGTTGCTGCTTTTTCAGGTGGGAGATTTGGAAGCCTTTTTGATGATGATCCCAAGCAATGGAGAATGTATGCGGACTTCATTGGCAGTGCTGGAAGGTGTGTGTAGTATGCCTTGTTTCCCCATTGGAAATTTGCAAATAAAATCGGGCTCTAGAGAGACTCTTACACTGCTGACATCTCATGCAGCATTTTTGATCTGACAACCCAACTATATCCTGCCTATTTCCTTCCTTTGGCATCTCTTGGAAATCTTACTAAGGTAGCTTATTATGCATCTTTACTCTAATAAAGAACCACTATATTTTTTTTTTCAATTACTGCATATAGATGATTATTAGCTAATCTTTCAAAGATATGGAATGATTTAAAATAACATCAAATGAATAATGATTAACTTCGGATGAATGACATTTTCTGGCGACCTTTTTCCTTCTATTAACTTCGGATGAATGTCACATGGATGGCTTAATAGTCAATTTATATATGATTGTATAATTTTCTGTGTTTGGCATTCGAACAGGCTGTAGCAAGAGGACTAAAAGATCCTTCTTTTCGTGTGATTCAAAACCACTTTGCAATTTCAGGAAATCTAGGAGAGGTAGCAGCAAAGGTATACTCACTTCGGAAAATTATTTTAGAGTGGACATGTGTGATTTCTGGTAAATGGTAATAATATTTTCTTGTGATTATATATCTATGAAGCCTCGAGTTTTATGAAAACTGCATTGATATTTGTTATTTTCATGCTTTAAAGCATTAGTTTTAATTTTTAACTCTCCTATCCATGAATGTATGTTTCTCTTATCAAGAAAGATTCTGTCTGTGTTGCTCTCTGTATTAAAGAAATGGTGGAGGCTCGACTTGAAGAAGAAGGAAAAATATCTTCTCTATTATTCCAGGACACAGAGTATATATATATATATATATATATATATATATATATTCACAAGATATATGGGCCCTGATGCTAAATATACTAAATATATTCTAACACTCCCCCTTAAGCTGGTGCATATATATCATGGACACCAAGCTTGTTACAAATGTAGTTAACCCGAGGTCCTCTAAGGGCCTTTGTGAGAATGTCTGCTAGTTGATCACTAGAGTTTACAAAAGCTGTCTCAATCTGCCCAGCTTAAATCTTTTCTCTAATAAAATGACAATCAATTTCAATATGTTTGGTCCTCTCATGAAAGACTGGGTTTGAAGATATATGTAGCGCAGCCTGATTATCACAAATGAGTTTCATAGGCCGCTGCTCACAAATATGTAGTTCCTCAATTAACTTTTGCAACCAGATGAGCTCACATGTTGCAATCCCCATTGCACGATATTCTGCCTCTGCAAGGCTTACTTCTTGCTTTTCCAAGATATCAGATTTTCTCCAAAGACAATACAATATCCTGAAGTGGAGCATCTATCTGAGGGAGAGTCTGCCCAATCAGCATATGAATACCCACACACTTCAGAATGCCCTCTATCTTTGTATAATAAGCCTTTTCCCGATGCGCCTTTGATATATCTGACAATCCTTAAGTGGCATCCCAATGTGAACTACAAGGAGAATCAAGGAATTGGCTTACAACACTAACTGCAAAGGAAATATCTGGTCTCGTCATAGTGAGATAGTTTAGTTTCCCAACAAGTCTCCCATACCTGCTAGGATCAGATAAGAGCTCCCCCTGTCTAGGTAACAGTTTAAGATTGGGATCCATAGGACTATCCACTGGTTTACAACCCAACATGCCAGTTTCTTCTAGGATATCTAAAGCATACTTCCTTTGGCAAATGGAAATGCCTTGTCGAGATTGTGCCACCTCAATCCCTAGAAAATAGTGAAGTTTGCCAAGGTCTTTAGTTTGGAAATTGCTGAACAGAAATCGCTTCAGTTGGTCAACCCCAACTTGATCACTGCCTGTAATAACGATACCATCAACATAGACCAGAAGATAAATGCATTGACCAACATCACTATGTCTGTAGAAGACAGAATGATCAGCCTCACTACGGATCAGCCCAAAAGGTTGAATTGCAGAACTGAAGCGACTAAACCAAGCCCGAGGAGACTGCTTCAACCCATATAAAGATTTGCGGAGTTTGCACACCTTCCCAAACTCCCCCTGAGCAACGAAGCCAAGAGGTTGCTCCATATAGACTTCCTCTTGTAGATCTCCATGGAAGAAAGCATTTTTAATATCAAGCTGAAGAAGTGGCCAGTGGTGAATGGCAGCAAGAGCAAGAAATAAGAGAACAGAGGCCATCTTAGCAACCGGAGAAAAAGTATCTCCATAGTCAAGACCAAAAATCTGAGTGTAGCCCTTGGCCACTAGTCGGGCTTTGAGACGATCAATGGTGCCATTAGGACCAACTTTAACTGTGAATACGCACCCACAGCCAACAACAGATTTCCCAGGAGGAGCAGAAACAATGTCCCATGTGCCGTTAGAATGAAGGGCAGTCATCTCATCAATCATAGCTTGGTGCCAACTTGGATGGGAGAGAGTTTCACCTGTGGTTTTAGGAATAGAGACAGAAGAGAGACTAGATACAAAAGAAAAATGTGATGCAGAAAGACGATCATAACTCAAAAAAGCATAAAGAGGATGAGGATTGCGGGTGGAGCGGATACCTTTGCAGAGAGCAATGGGAGTAGTCTCTCGTGTAGGAGCCGGAGGGGATGAGATAACCGGAGAAGTCGGTGAGTCAGTGGGAGGAACAACTATGGTAGGGTTGACATCAGATGGTAAACGAGGACGACGCTGATAAGTAAGGAAAGGACGGTTCTCAGGCCGAAATTCAGTGACAACTGGAGGAGACAATGTAAGGATAGGAATGGGTAGAGCATAGTCAACCTGAGATAAAGGAGTGGCTGAACTGAAGAAGGGTTGTTGATCCATAAAGGTAACATCAGTGGACACAAGATAACGCTTGAGGTCAGGAGAATAACAATGGTAACCCTTCTGAAAACGAGAGTAACCCAAGAATAAACACTTAAAGGCTTTAGATGTTAACTTATCTTTGCCTCGAGTGAGATCATGAACAAAACAGGTACAACCAAAGACATCAGGAGAGAAAGGGTAAAGGAAGGAATCAGGGAAAAGGATATTGTGTGGAATGTCATTGTTAAGTACAGATGAAGGCATACGATTGATGAGAAAGCAAGAGGTGATAATAGCATCAGCCCAAAAACGAAGGGGGACATGCATATGGATAAGAAGTGTGCGGGCAGTCTCAACAAGATGGCTATTTTTACGTTCTGCCACTCCATTTTGTTGTGGAGTGTGAGGACAAGTAGTTTGTTGTCGGGTTCCTTGTTTGATTAAAAACTCAGAGAAAGAGGAGGAAACATACTCCTTAGCATTATCACTTCGTAGGATACGTATAGAAGTACCAAATTGTGTTTGTATTTCAGCACAAAATCTCTGATAAATAGAGAACAATTCAGAACAGTTTTTCATTAAATATACCCAAGTACAACGAGAGAAATCATCAATAAAAGTAACAAAATATTGAAAACCCAAAATAGATACAGTTCGGCTAGGACCCCAAATATCGGAATGTACAATAGAGAAGGGAGTAGATGCTCGTTTGTTGACTCTATTAGCAAAAGATGAGCGAGTGTGCTTTCCTTGCTAACAGGAATGACACTCTAGGGTCTTAATATTTGACAAAAAGGGAGCCATCAATTGAAGTTTGGAGAGACTTGGGTGGCCTAGACGACTGTGAATGAGTTCCGGTGACTCTACAATGGAACATGCAACTGGAGAGTGAGGAGACACCGTCAAATAATACAGGCCGCGGGACTCACGACCGACTCCAATCATCGTCCCCATACCCGGATCCTGCACAGAAACAGATTGGTTAGAGAAGGTAATGGTGCAAGATAGGGAACGGATCAATTTGCTAACAAATATCAAATTATAAGGTATGCTAGGGATATAGTAAACGGAGGTCAGGGTTAAGGAAGGAGTTCGTCAAGCTTGCCCAACACCACGAACAGGAGCCTTAGTGCCATCAGCAAGGGTAAAGGAGGATAAATTGTCAGAGTAAGTAAGTGAAGTGAAAAGGTTTTTATTACCACAGAGATGATCGGTAGCACCTGCGTCAAGAATCCAAGGGCCAAGCGATGATCGAGATAGGCAGGCAACATGATTTCCAGTATCTGGAGTGGTAGTTTGAAGAGAGGCCTTCTTCAGAAGAGTTTGGAAAGCCTCATATTCTGCCTGAGAGAGTGAGACTGATCCAGAGGAGAAAGATGAGACAACATCAGCAATAGCAGCAGGAGAAGGTTTTAAGTGTGGATACTTTGTGTAACAACGCTCTTCAACTTGGTCACGCGTTTGACAATAGTTACAATAATGCCTCGGACCACGTCCACCCTAGCCACGACCACGTCCTCTACCTTGTCCAGCCTTTCCACGAGATTCATTACTATGTGAGATGAGGGCAGTGGAATCAATTACTGAACCAAGAGTAGGTGTAGAGATTGTCTCATCTTTCAGATTCAACAAGCGCTGGAAGGTTTGAGATAGAGTAGGGTCACCACTGGTCAAAATATTATCTCTTACACCTTCCAACTCCTTGGGAAGACCAAAAAGGGTGACGACCATAAAGAGACGCTCTACTTGCTTCCTATATTCATTGGCATTTGCAGCATAAGGTAACATATCCATAAAATCCTTCATCAAGGAGCTACTCATACCAACATATGCCTCCATTTTCTGATCAGGGGATTTTCGCAATTCCATCATTCGAGAAACAATAGCATAGAGTTGTTGAATGTCGTTTCTGTAGAGACTTTTTGCTTCCTCCCATACTTCATAACAGGTCTCAAAAGAGTAAAAGATATCAAGAATGGTCACATCAATGGAATGCCAAAGAATGATCAAAAGCTGATTATCGATTTTATTCCAATCCGACTTTCTTTCCTGGGGAACGTCAGATGCTCCGAATATCCCTAACCACCAAACCAGATTTTAACGGAGGTGGACCAGTTCTTGTAATTAGTGGAGCCAATGAGTTTTGCAGCAGTAATGGATGGAACGACAGTAAATATGACGCCTTGTGCTGTGTTAGAGACTGAGATACCCTTCATGGCATTAGAGGACGACTCCGCCATCACGATAAAGAGAAGTGAAGAAGGAGGAGGCTACAAAAGATGGACCCACTCAAAAGCAAAAGCACAAATGAAACCAGGGGGAAGAGATGAAGCTGGCGCTCAAGATTGGCCGTGAATGGTGGCCGGAAAAAGCCTCACGTGCCGGCACATGAGAGAGAAGGCTAAAGAAGAAGCCGCGCGTGACGGCGCGTGGCTGGCCGAAAGGGAACGACACTTGGACAGAAAGGTTCGCCGGGAAGAGATGATTCCGATTCGGTGAGTCTCGCCGGAAAAAGGTCACCGGAAAATTTTCCGGCGACGGACGACGATATGGACCACCAGAGAGCTCTGGTACCAACTTGAAGAAGAAGGAAAAATATCTTCTCTACTATTCCAGCACACAGAGTATATACATACATATATATATATATATATATATATATTCACAAGATATATGGGACCTGATGCTAAATATACTAAATATATTCTAACAGCTCGTTTTAACTTCATAATTCATAATACCTTCTTAATTCCATCCAAAAACTTGAATAAGGCTATTCGGTAGGAATTGATCCACTGACCTGATGAGTAATATACATGTTATGGGCCTTAGCTGAGGATGTAGGCACTGGGATGCAGTCATTGGCCTTTTTTTTTTATAGGCAAAAGGAATTTCATTAAAGAAGGAAAACTGAACAGTAGCACAAGAAATTCCACTATCCACTTATCCAGCATATAAGAGTCTGATATAAAGAATATACTAAACTTGACCAAATAAAGCAAAGACCTCCACCAGTCATTGACCTTAAGCTGATATTATACTAATGCTAAGAAGCCTTCAATATACCTAATCTTTATGATAAAATCACTACTAAATATTAATACTAGATGCTTGTGATCTCTTTTTTATTTCTTAGTTACATATATACCTGGCCAGGTTATGCCTAAGCTTTTAATATGTTCTTAGGAGTGAACTGCTCTATACAAATGTTATTCACTCAACAGTTGTGTCTTGATTCACCAATTGTCATTAATAAGTTCCCTTTAGGTTGAACATCTTGACTTCACTCGACTTTTAGGAATCTTTTATAGAGGCTTGCTATATATGTCAGTTATTCTCTGATACACCACTGAAAAATGTAAAGGGTTTTCCTCATATAATGGTTTCATCTAAATTTCTCAGGAAGAAGTTTGGGAAGTGGTTGCTCAACTGGTTGGCCTTTCTTTAGGCATATTGATTCTGGTAAAATACATAAATTTTCAGGATGGCTTTATTACTTGTTACCAAAACACTGTTAGTTGGAACTATACATTCTTTTAATTTTTTATTGCAGGATACACCTGGCCTTGTAAAATCATATGGTGTAATTTCGTTAACTTGGTTGAGTATGCGACTACTGCATCTTTGGCTACGCTATGAATCACTTTCAGTTCTCCAGTTCAACACAGTAAGCATGTAGTGCATAATCAAATATGAAATCTAATGTAAATAAATCTGTATGAATGCTGGTAGAAAGGCATTTCAAATCTGAGTTTGTCTTTCTCTTTTTTGGGCGAAGTAAAGATATTGACTAATAATGTCATTAATAATGATTATTCTGTGTCCTTTTTCCTTGCTTTGTGGTTCATTTACGTACCAATGATAGCAAGAGGGGAAAATTATTGGAAAGATAATGCATGGATTTGGAACCCATGCTGATCAGCAGGGATAATGTTTTGTGTTTCTTTCTTTCAAAGCAGAGTTGCATTCCATATATTTATCATGTATAAGGCCCACATACTTGGGACAAAAAGAACAATTTTACAGATGCATTCCTTCTATTTCCTCCAAAGTATAGGGGATGAAATCCACCAATATTTGTCCTAATGATTTGATTTGTTTATATATTTATTTTTTGTGTAACTCTTTTTACAGATAAATATAAAGCGTGCTCGCATACTGGTAAAATCACATGTGTTACACTCCACTGTTCCAGGTTACATTTAGACAAATTCAGTGCTATGCTGTATGAGTTATTTCCCTTCAATGATGTTCAATTTGCTAAATGGATTTATTTCAGGATGCACCGATTGCAACAGAGAAGAAAATATATTAACCTGGTCTCAATTCATGAAGCCAAAAATAATTTTTGGCTTGCCCTTGGAGAAAATGGATGGTGTGGATAGATCTTATTTTATGGTATAGGTTCTATTGCTGCCATTGTCACAATTTTATGAATTAAAGCAAGAAGTTTATAGTTATTTTCTCTATTGTTCAGATAAAGCTATCTGGAACTTGTATAATTATTTTATAATGGAACAGGTGGAGGCAATTCTAAAATTATATGCAAGTGAGAAATATATTCTAATGGTGAATCAGAAGACAGAAGATTTGAGATTTTATGTTTCTTTCAAGGTATGCTATAATTGCAGTATGAGAATTAACTGAAAGACAATTCTCATTTGACTGTTAGATGTAAAAACCATTCATGATCTTTCACCCAGCTACTTAAGCCACTTTTGAGGTAGTTGGTCATTGATAGTGTATTATGTACTCTTTGACCAAGTGGTTAGGAGTTTGATCCTCGTCACCACCATTCTTTTAACTAAAAGTTGAATTTTTGCACAAGGTAAGCTATCCTGTTTATTGTCCATGCTTCTATCTCAAAAGAGCTATTGTATGAGTGGACATGTATCTGCTGCATTGTCTTTGATTCCTCAAGTTGGTGCTGCTTCAATTTTCCGAAGGGGACGGAATTATTTTCGAGAAAAAAATGACCAGCTGCCACCTCAAGGACTGACTTGGCAACACTAATAAGGCTGTAAACAAACAGGGGAAAAAACATTAATGCCATGAAGAAAAAGTACAATAAATTGAAGAAGCAGCAACTAGAGGAATTGAACCAAAGTAGCAGTCTTAGGAAATGTTGTTTCTCACTGATGATTGGTAAGGTGTTTTGGAGATGGGAGTTTTAGGATTATCATGGAATTTAGGAGTGCCTGTGTTTTGAGGTACATAGGTTTACTGTACCTTCTCATTGATAATCACACTGCAGGTTGGAGCTACAAATGTAACGGTATTGCGAAGTGTGTGGCAGAGTTTCTGGCTAAGTGAGAACTGGGATAGCAGTGATAATGTTCGTGATCAAATTGCTACTAGCCTAATGGAATTGGAAGAAAAGTTTGAGGATTTCATTCAAAAGTTGAAAGGTGCAGAATGGGATACCCAGCAATTAAATTTGAAGGTTCCCAAAGAAATCTTCATTGATGACAATGCCAATTCTCTCTAAATTCTAAAATGGTGAAGCTGAGAATGTTAGGTAGTGCAAAATGATATGACCATGAGGCCCTTCTCGAGCGTTGAGGCATAAAATGTGATCTACCAAATTGTAAATTCTGTAAGCAGTTTTGTAAGCATTCAAAGGAAGATATCTATTTTCACATGCAGATATTCAACAAAGGGAGAAACAAAATTTATGGTGGCCAATTGGCTTATAGTCTTAACTCTCTGAATACCAAATACTGGCTTTGATACTACTTTCTTACTTTCCTAGGGAGGATCCTATTGTAAAAAAATTGTTCTCAATTTTGTTTAAAGTCTTTCTTGTATGCAATTTTGTGGGAGAAAATTCTTTCATGCTTGGTATTCAGGACTTTTGTGGGTGTACAATTTGTTAATCCTGCTATCTATAATGTTAAAGCAGTTCATTATTCTGTCTTGATCATAAGAATGTTCATTTCTTTACCTTTTTAGAGAGACATTAATGCTGTTTTAATCAAATTAATTGCCCTATAAAAAGATGATATGGAAAATGAAAGTGTATAGTGTTAAAAGTCTAGCTTCATGGTTCGCTTGTGCATGTGGTACCATTTAACCATATATGTGATGTCTTTAATTATGTAGGTGCTTGTGGAGCTGTCGTACTTTAGAGGTAAAGAACTAGAGTTCCTATGTTTTCAGTAATTGAAGTTATTATATGCCAACTATTGCCCTTCATATTAATTGATTCCTTCCTTTTAAACCCAAATCCTTGTAGTTAGACAACTTTTCTGGCTTGTGGTCCTTTACTAGCATTACACAAAATTGATATGATGAAGTATAAAATACATCTTCTCTCATGGATCGGTGCCCTTATGTGGAAAGATTCCTAAATAGCTAGCTTACACTTCAATGCTT
This sequence comes from Glycine tomentella, assembly GCA_007407185.1. Classification (NCBI taxonomy): domain Eukaryota; kingdom Viridiplantae; phylum Streptophyta; class Magnoliopsida; order Fabales; family Fabaceae; genus Glycine; species Glycine tomentella. The sequence continues at coordinate 479,529 of PYAF01002421.1, read as the reverse complement.
AGCTCTTTCATCAGAATAGGATGATAGATGCACTCATCCACTTCCAAAGCTTAATTGTACTGCAATGCAATTTAAATAGAGAAAAATGATTATATTAATGATATAAAATTATTTTACATTCTCATTTAATTACAAATTATTATTCATTATATGTTAGGTGACTTTTACAAAACTACCTTAAAAGTCATGCAAATGATGATTTACAAATATAAGACTATTTTACACTATAAGTTTATCATCATTAAACTCATTTAAATATTCAATTAGGTATTTGTCAATTTTGCATGCAATAGGTTATCTTGTCATGCACTGATGATATTTTAGTAATAACAGTCCAAGTATTACCCAATGCTTTGGAGTAATTAAATGGACAAAGTAGCTTCTCCGATTAGACAATACAATTAGATGAAGAGATAGTTTCTTGGGCTGCTGCTACTTAATTCTAAGCTTGCCAAAAAAATTAACTAACTACGTAGATATTGAATTTTCAGTTATGACCTTTTACTCTAATGGAAGTAAGCAACAAAGCGTGTATTTGTCATAAGATTGAGACATGTTTAACGTCAATTCACTGTGAGAGAAGAGTGGCATAAGCACACTAAAAGTTGGAGCAATAGCCAATAGGGTATGAAAGCGACCAAAAACAGAAAGAATGGACGAGAAATATACTAATACATAGTAGTAGTGTGGAAGAGAAAGAAGTGAAATGATGTTATTGTTAGCACAAGTGATACATTGGTTGTAGGGAATATATTCTATTTATTATACTAAATGATGATTATTATACTAACACAATAAGTTTAGTTGGACATGTGTCAGTATCTTTTTCTTTTCCACTTATTTTTCGCAATTTCTTTTGTTGATTTCCCTCAATTTAGTTGATGTTGTGCTTTACATTATTATTATTATTATTATTATTATTATTATTATTATTATTATTATTATTAATTGGTGGCAATATATAAGAGACCTTCTGTACTCGTTGATTTTGCTAAATCTTCAATTGCATGATAGCGACACATCCTAACCAGACACGGCAACACGTGTATCATATATTTCTTAGTCATGAACTATATATATACTGATTTATTACCATATCTATGAAATATTTTGGTACACGTGTAAAGATAAACATACTAGTTCAAATTAAAAAAATTGAACTTTGATAATGTTTCAAGCAGGTCTTTCAATTCATGTTTGTCATGTCATGTATACACGTGTAAAAGAAATGTACAGGTGTTAATATGCAAGAAAACATCTTGGCAAAGAAATATGTCAGTTGTTTTCCATCTTTTCCAGTCACACGAAATTAGCATGTTCTAGGCTTCTAGCAGTTCAGTGCAAGAAACATTTAGCTTTTGCTATTCTTGATACCACCTTATGTTGCACCTTTTTATTTTATTTTATTTTCCCTTTCTTCCATTCCTTATTAATGGGGGGTTGGCATGTCCTAATCCTCCAATAAAATATATATTAATTTAAGTTTTATATTTTTTTATTTACGATTTACTATATCTTAATATCGGATTAATCCAGTTTCGTTCCATATATTTCAAAACTTAATAAGAATGAATTCATATAAATGACTAAATCAAGATTCTGGTAAGAGAAAAATAAATCGTTCCCAGATTTTCCTTTGGTAACTTCTGCTTTTGATTAGCAACAACGTCGTCTAGAATTATGAACAATGAGAGGCTACTTGGCCACGTACTATCCATAAGAAATTATCATGTTTCATTCATGCTAAACACCAACACAAATGGTTTATTAAAAATCATACAGCATTACAGCATCTTTAGTGTAAGATTTTGAGTAAGAATCTTGAGTTCAAGATTCAATTTTCACTAAATCTTTCAATAAAGGAGTTGAGAAGATCTTCAACATGAACGATGAATTTTTATAAAAGATCTCTTAAAATCTGTATATTATTCAAAAAAGAATAATTTTTTTTCTTTCTCCTTAAGATCTCAAAATGAGATCTAAAAAAAAAAGATTTTAAAAAATCTTTAATCCTATTTAATAATATGAAATCTACCAAAGAGTAATCTAAAATCTCAATTTGAGATCTATCACTAAAAATACTCTTATCTTAAAACTTATAAGTAGTTGTTAACCCCAAGAAACAAAATTCGAAATGTTCGATTGCCAATCAACAATCATTTTAAAATCCACGGGGTTAAGAAACGTAGCTTCTTCAACAACTGATTCACACGTTACTTGCAAGTAATAAGTATAGTCCAAAACTCATATTTTCTTTTGGCAAGGAATCCGTTAATCCATAATTGTTCTTAGACAAAAGAAAAGTTGCATTAGGATTAGATTCCGTCGTGGCGTGAAAATTAACTAACTAACATTTTAATTAAGAAAGATTATTGAACATAAGAGATTTTGGCCTTTTGCATCCTCTTCAACCGCTGTAAATAATTAAATTAGCCAACAAATCATTGTCCAACACTCCAATTTCTTATGGATAAAGGGAAAACCGACAACAACGAATATGGATAAAGAGTATTGTTAGAAACACTTTTTTTAATACTTTCTTTAAGACATTTTTTAGCATTAGGTAAATTATATGTGGGAATTCTCACTAAATTGAGTGTGGACCCAAATTATTTAATAGGATCTAATTCATTATTATTTTTAATTTCCAACCATAGATAATTGAAAAATAACATTAAACTAATTTAAGTTATAAAATTTAGTATTATTTATTTAGTGGACTCTCCTGTGCTAATGATGTAACTTAAGCGACCGTGAGCTGAAAAACAAAAACAAATAAATAAATAAACACGAAGATTGGCTACAGAAAAATTGTTAACTTATTAGAGATATTTTTAAGTCCTTTTATTCAATTTTTAAGCTTTGGAAGCAAGAGAAATCTTTCTTGCATTGCATCGCTAACATGTCCTATCATTTCACTTGTACTAAAAA
>PYAF01002421.1:463287-476498 GCA_007407185.1 Glycine tomentella | reverse complement strand
AATGATGTAACTTAAGCGACCGTGAGCTGAAAAACAAAAACAAATAAATAAATAAACACGAAGATTGGCTACAGAAAAATTGTTAACTTATTAGAGATATTTTTAAGTCCTTTTATTCAATTTTTAAGCTTTGGAAGCAAGAGAAATCTTTCTTGCATTGCATCGCTAACATGTCCTATCATTTCACTTGTACTAAAAAAAATACTTTAAAGAACACAGAAAATAACTAGTAAATATCTTATCTTATTAATTACTTAATAACTATTAAATAATTTTAAGAATTCTCAGTATAAAATTTATTACACTATTTAATCAATTAAAGATAACATAATATTCTATATAATTATTGTAAAATTCAACATTCTTACTATACATATATCAATTATAGTAATTAAATCTAGTGGTACATAAATTATTTTCTTGTTATATTTAAAAACACAAAATTTATAATAATGCAATCCATTGGGAAGTGTATAAGATTTATTTATTAATTTTAATATTACATTGATATAATATATTTTGAGCTACAATAAATATATATAATTTTATTTGATTTTAATCTTTATTTTTAAATTTTAATCTTCACAATTTTAATTTTTAAACAATATTTTTAATAATTAAAAATTAAAAAATTAACAACTAATATTGGTCTTAAAAAATTTAATGATTACATATATTTAATAGTGCTATTTTATGTGTTATTTAAGAATAATTATTTTTATGACAAAAATAATATGACATGTCACTATTAAATAATAGTAGTAATAAATATTATTTTTAATATGTAAACATTTATAAAAAATAAAGTACATTTATAAAGATGAAAGATATCTTATTTTTTAATTATAACAAGTAATATACAATAATTGTGACAACGCTCCATATTTAAATTTTATGAAAGACAAATCGAAAAAAAATGTAATGAAATAAGTAATGCGATGAAAAAAGATAAAAATAATGAGTATGATTCAGTTGCATTGCAAACCAAGTTTGTGGGAGAGAATATTTGATTGTAGCAAAACATTTTTTGGATAGTTATGATGAACTTTTAATTTGACTAAATTATGATTTGAAGATTAATTTTTTTATTTTTTATCAATAAATTAGTTCCATATATATTACATTCAAAGAATTTGAAACTTTGAAAATATTTTGGAATTTAAATGACTTTAATTATGGTAGTAAAATAAAATAAAACATAAAGGAAAATACATGTAAATTGTTATAAAAAAAATTGACAGAATATAAAATTTTCTTAAAATACACATAAATTGTTATAAAATTCTGAGTACCTACAAATTTTATGAATGGAGTATTGAGAAATCAAGAGAACTCGTCATCTATAAAGCGAAGTGAATCCATTGCAAGAGAGCTTAAAAAGCAATTAAGAATTTATCGTGGAAACGTTTATCATGCAGAAACGAGCAAAATGAATCTTACATGAATCTCGAGAAAAGGGGGAAAAACAAAATTTTGGATAAGTGTTGTTTAGGCAATATTTTAAACAAATTCATGGCCATGGGAATGGATTCTCTTATGTGTAATTTTTACTTGGATCCTCACCTGTAAGAAAATCTTCACCATTAAAATCTTATATCTTTCATTTTTTTAACATTTAAATTTTATCTCTCCTATTTTTAATTAAAAACTAAGATTTAACGGGGGAGAATTCGAACCATGACGATGACGTGAGATACATCTACTACTTATGGTCATGTACAGTATACTTTAGTGTACAAAATTACAAATACAAAACAAACGAGTTACGTGTAGATCAAGCGAAAACCCAGCAAATTAAACTGCCCAACGCATTTTTCACTTTCCCCATTCTCTCTCTCCATCTGAAACTGCTCATTTTTTTTCTGGTTAATTTGGTACGAGGAAGGGGTAAAACGAGGTACTTGTTGTTGGGTTTTACATAGTATTAATATCCTATAGAACTAGGACTGGGAAGAAGTGTCACGGGATTTGTTTGTGGTTTTTTGTTTATCATGTGACTAGTTTTTGTTGTTGTGACTTGTGAGAGTTTGTGAATGGGGTTTGGTCTGAAAAGGAGGAAAAAGAGAGGAGAAGGAAAGATGCGCAAGTCTTTCAAGGATTCACTCAAAGCTCTTGAAGCTGATATCCAGTTTGCCAACACACTGTAAATTTAATCTAATTCTTTCTTTTTTTTCTCTTTCCATTCTCAACCCAAACAAGTTTTTTTTTTTATTTTTTTTCCCTTTTCTCTTTTGGGTTATGATTGTGTTGGATTATATCGTTAAGTGACTTTAAGTGCTACCCTTTTCCAAAATATCTGCCCTTCTGGATAAAAGATGCTAAATGTAAGGTCTTTTTGGATGCTAAATTGTGGGTTGTAACTTACAATGGCTGCAATCTTGTATGGAGCTATTTAGATGTAAACTCTATTTCCTTTTTCATTATAGTTTGGTTCTGTTCATCCTTACATCTTCCAATGTCATGGTTTTTGTTCTTCTTTTTATAATAAATTTCCTCCTATGCTAAAGCTGGTGTAAATTGAAGACCAGTGAATGGTACGCTTGAGGTGGAGAAGACAAAATAGGAAATTAATTAAGTTTTTTATTGAACCTCTTTTAAAATAAAGCTTTCTTTTTTAAGGTTATTATTGGGCAATTGGCAGTTCAATTCCTTTGGTGTTTTCCTGTAGCGTGGCAGGGATGCTTCACTTTGTGGCAATGTTCCCTCCTCTTTCTGTAAAGAGGAGCGCAATCATGTTAACTAAAATCTGTTCCTTTTTAAATTTTATTTTTGTATAATGATGGTGCTTTTTGTGCCTAGCTGAAATACCCTTCAAAATTTTCACTTTATATTGGCAAATGAAATTTTCAATTTTTGAATGGGGCCTTTTAAAAAGCATAGCAGATTACTGGGATACAAAACAATATGAGACATGCTTGAACTTGCCTGTGTCACTCCTAGCTTCCAATTTTATTTGCATTTCAATGCTCTGAGATGATCCAACCTTCAATTTTTTTTTGTTTGAACACTTATTTCAGTGTCGACTTCTACTACTAGCACAACAAAATGAGATAAAGAAGCTTTTATGTGCTCCTTTAAATGCTTATCTACATGACTGCCCATTTCCTTCATTGCTTCATTCATTACTGAAATTTTCTCAACCAAAAAGTTGAAAGGAAAAAAAAAATCATTTCGAAGTTTTAACCTATTGTTTGTGCTAAATATGGATTGAATCAGAGCTTCTGAGTATCGAAGTGGTGGTGCCTGCTTCCAATTGAGATTGTCCTACAGCCCAGCTGCTCAATTCTTCCTTTTCCTGGTTCAGTGGACTGATTGTCACCTTGCTGGAGCTTTAGGACTGCTCAGAATTCTTATATACAAGGTGTTTTCCGGCTTCTTCAGTTTGTCTATTAATATATCTATTTTTTTTTCCTTTAAGCATACCCTTTTAAAGCATACTTTCCATTATCAAATATGATAATGCAAAATGTAACCATAACCAATGTTACTATTTTGTTGTGCTAGTGAATTATACATAGAGAAAATAGACTATGCACTGATGGTCAAACCATCATGTATGTTGGGCTTGTTAACTTTTACAAAATTACCTTAAAAGTCATACCAATCGTAATTTCTGATTGGTTAATAGTGTAAGAGTTGTTACCTTTACAGTGCATATTCCTCAAACTCTAGTACATATTGGGTTTGTCACAGGCATATGAAGATGGGAAGACGACCATGTCCATTTATGAAAGAAAAGCCAGTCTAAAGGAGTTCTATGGTAAGTGAAAAGTCATATTGAAATAATGCCATGATGCATTCATATGATAAGCTTTATTATCTTTACCTGACTTCTTTTCGAAAAGTGCTTCACAATCCAAATATGATTACTTTTACACTCTGACTATAATAACAGGTGTGGTGTTTCCCTCTTTATTGCAACTTCACAGAGGAATCACTGATGTTGATGACCGGAAACAAAAACATCTATGTGCTACTAAGTATAAGCTTAAAGATTTGACAAGCAAAGGAAAGCTTTCTGAAATTGAAATGGAGAGAGAAGAAGAGTGTGGTATTTGCTTGGAGATGAATAGCAAAGTTGTATTGCCCAACTGCAATCATTCAATGTGTATGAAATGCTATGAAGACTGGTGAGTGAATTGAGACAACATTTTAGTACAGAATAATTTTAAAGATTAAGGGTTGTGTTTGTTTTACATAGATTACACTTTCCGTGGCATGTTGAACATGAATCATTATCTCACATTAGATTCATGTTCGACATATTTTAACGGCAATACAAAAAGGCTTTAAATGGTAATAAGCTAAAAACAAATGAATGAAGCATACTACTTATCAAAATCACAATGTAATGATGATGACTGATGCCAAAGAACTCTTGAGTTTTGGTCTTTGAGGAATAGAAGCAAACCTATTATATTTACCAAGGCCTAGAATAGAACTGAATATTAAAAGAATCTGCCGCTTACCTGCTGGGTTGATGTGGGTCATACTCATATTGCAATCCAATGAGTTGGCAAATGATTGTTGTATTTGTGGTTCGGTCTAAAGCAAACATGAAATCTGGAGGCCTTCTCTAATCTAATGTTTCTCATTTTGTTACAGTACTTGTCACTGGTATATTATTCCAGATCATACAGCATTCTATAGTCAAATAATTGCATTCATCCTCATGAAACTTTTTCAAGTGACCAGAAATATCATATCACTAAATTTTGTTTTCTTTTTGTGAAATGTGATTGATTTCTGGCAAACTCTGTATCAGCAAGTAAATTTACTATATTCCGTTATTGTATGATGACTTTTTTCACTTCTAATAAGGATTCTTGTTTTTTCTATTGGTTTAGGCATGCAAGATCTCAGTCTTGTCCTTTCTGTCGAGACAGTCTCAAAAGGGTGAACACTGATGATCTTTGGATCTACATCAGCAGCAGTGAGATTAATGACTTGGCTTCAATCAACAAGGAGAATTTCAAAAGATTATTTATGTACATAGAAAGTTTGCCTCTCACTGCCAGACCCTATATTCACCATGCCATATCATCACCACTAGTGATTGCCAATTAGTAGAAGCTCATTCAAACTTATAACACTAATTTTTATTTTTTTTTATGATTCTCAGTTTGTGCAGGAATTTATCCATTTGTAAATACATGTTACCTTGTCATCACAGTCCATATTATATTCTCATTTCATTGGAATTAATTGAAGTGTTCACCACTTGTATTGCTTTGCATTTTTGGTTTTGATTTATGGACGGTGCTAGGAATATTCATTTAGGCCTAACCTTACACACCAAAAGACAAACAAGGAGCTATAAGATTCTGACTTCTGAGGACAAGTAGAAGCAAATCTTTGACCCGATCTTCGGTTATATCCTCTCCAACTGAATTCCGAGATACTGCTGTAGTGGTTCTCCCTTCTGTTCTGACATGGCAAAGGCTGGTGGTTAAGGCCATCTTTGTCGCTAGTTCTTACCACAGGTTCTTATGTGCAAGAACCGTTCTTGATAGTATGTAGCTAGTGCTTAGCATGGGTTCTTAATATTGAGATTTCAATAAATTTAAAATTTATTATCTGTAGACATGCATTTCATCGTAACTTTAATCAATAAATTATAATTATATTTGATTATTATTACATGAAGATAAAAAAAAATATATATTTTTTTAGTATTCTATATCTATAGGATTTTGAAATGCTCACGGTTTTCTTAAAAATTCATTTCCTTATTTTAAAATTGTCAAATTTTAGTTTTTTATTTATTTACCGTGTTTCCTACTTACTACGGCTCTTTTATTTAAAATTATGAAAATGAAATTTTGAGAATATACAGAAGGTAGTTTATATTTTAGAGTTTTTATATAAAGTAAGTTATTTTTATATGGTTATGGTTATAAAAAGCATATTTTATTTTAAAAATAATAATAATGCCAACCTTTTTATATTAGATCCAACGTAACTTTTTAAAATAATCATATTTGTTTTTGTAAAAAAGTAAACATAAAAAATAATAAAATATTTTTAAATACAAAATGAAATAAATTAACTTCTAATTTCAAACCACTTTTTAAAACAATTTTTTATAATAATAAATAAAAAAATATCTTACATAAAATCCCAAAAAAAATTAATAACTTTCTTTTACAGATTCTTTGTATTTATTTTTTAAATATACATCTACATAAACGAATACTAGTAAATTAGGAAAATTGCTTCAACTGGAAAAGAAATCCTCTCCCGTGAGTTCAATTCTTAAAAGGTTTAATTTTTTTTCCTAATTTTTTTATTTTTAATAAATTTTATTCCTATTTTGTAAAAAAAATAAAAAGTAAAAAATGTAATTTTGTTGTGAATAAAATTTGTAAGTTTTTTAAAATTAGAAAATACACCAAAATAATTTATTAAAAAAATTATTAAAAATTAAAAAATTAGGTTAAAAAGTACAATTAACGATTCTTGGAAATGTTTTGAAGAAGCTAACTCAAGGTCTGGAATTAGGTCAGCATTCTGCGGAAGTTGACAACGGCGACGTGTAAGGGGATCAAGAAAACCTCTGAACACTCACAACATCATCCCGTTAATAAAAGCAAGTCTCTCTCTTTCTCTCTTCTTCGTTGCCCGGTAATTAAATCTCCCTCTTCTATTCTAAGCGTACCCATATCTTGATATCTCAAGTCTTTCACTAACGTCGATGAAAATTTGTTTTTCACTTTGATGCTCACCCTTTTGTATGTGTGCTTGCAAGGTGTTTGATCAAATGTGTAGCTCAATCTTGTTTGTTTTCTCGCGTGTACAAAGTATAAATATCACCCACTTTCACTGCCTCTTCAATTTGAACCTTGCAATTTGGCATTTTCAGAATGCCCATGCCCAGTTGATGAACATGCTCTATGTTCTTCCAACACTGCAAGGCCTCTATTTGGGCCCATTATTAGATCACATTTCACGGGTTTAACAATCATACAAACTAGTTACGTGTAGAATCAAGGAAATGTGCACCTCTAAGCTTTAGTACTCTGGAAATTTGAGGCTTGAACACATAAATACACAGTAACCACAGCATGATCCAACTAGCTAAAACAGAAGAGCCTAGAATGTTCACATACGTCCAGTAACTACCCCCCGCCCCTCCTCAAAGTCTATGCAATTCAAAGCTACCACGCAGACACGTAGTCGTGTGCCATTTGCCACAGAGCATATTAACCATTTTGCCAACATACCCCTTCATCATAATCAGAATCTGCTGCATAGACCCAACCAATTTAATTTGAACCAAATCACTATCAGGATGACCATATGCATATAACCAAACTTGATATATCACAGTGCTTGATTGCATGCTTCTGGACATTGTATCCACTGTATAAAGGAGTACTTAAAACCTTTCACTTTTGCAGTCATCAACGTCCAAGCCTTGAACATAACAGTATCAAGAATTATATCAGAATTTACCTCAGTATTCCTGAAAACAAGTACATTTCTATGGCTTCAGAGTAAATTGGTGGCTTGCTTCCATGCTTTTTTGTGTGTAAAATTTCTTGTTAATGTTTGATATTTTTTGGAATTTGAAACTGTGCTACAATATTTGCTGGTAGTTTGTAATTTTTTAGTGTGTTTTTCAGGTGTATTTGACTTTCAGTTGCCCTTTTCCTATTGTTGTGCAGCAGGTTGATGTTTGATATAGAAGTGCGCCTAAACACATGGGGACAAGCAGTTTTCTATGGAACTGTACTAAAAAGTTCATCACAGCCGGGATTGTCACTGTGACTGTGACTGATCTTTTTGTGACCGTTATTCCAGTTCGAGGTGGATCTATGTCTCCCACATTTAATCCTAAAGCTGGTTCTCTGATGGGAGGTGTTTTTGGTATTTTTCTTGCTTAAGGGGTTCAGAAGAAAAAACATTTTACAATTGCAGATTTTGTTGTTTGACCATTAATTATACTGCAGATGACTATGTTTTGGTTGAGAAATTTTGCCTTCATAGCTACAAGTTTTCACATGGCGATGTGGTGGTCTTTCGGTAATAATTTTGTCCATCCTTTACCTTTTATTGTACACTTCACTTTAAGAATTAAATTTGCATTCATATGCCATATCTTCCTTTTTTATATGGTGTCTGGAAGATAATTTAGCAGGTGGCTGTAGAGCCTGGTGAACTAGCATGTCTTTGGGTTAGTATTGCATCTCAGTGGAAGTATTGGCAGTGGATGGTTCATTGTGTGAATATATACTATCTGGATTATAAACATTAATGAACTCTTGTTATGTAACTTATATTCATTGGTTGGCTCTTGCTCACAACGATGCTTCCTTTGTGATCTTGAACTATACTAATAGGGTAATTTATGTTTTATCAGAATTTATAATTGAGACCTAAATTGCTGTTTTTGGAAGTTGTAATTGGCATTTTGAAACTTCTGTAGCTCCCCACAAAATCACAAGGAGACACACGTAAAGAGAATAGCTGCATTACCTGGTGAATGGTTTGCCACTCATCAGAAGAATGATGTGATTCAGATTCCATTAGGACATTGTTGGGTTGAAGGAGACAACACAGCTTCTAGCCTGGATTCAAATTCATTTGGACCAGTAAGTTGCTATTATCACCGAGTTTCTGGCATGCTTCTCTTAGGATATGCAAAATGAAGCAAGAAAATCAAGTTTCGTGTAAAGGGATAATGCTTAAAATGAGAGTTGGGTGGCAAACTTTTGACATGTTTGCCAGTTTAGTAGTCTGGTTGGTTCAGGATATAAAATTGAAGTTGTTTATGAGGACTTCTCCCAATCATACTTTAGTATTATATTCTGAGAAAAACCTCAAGATTTTTCTGTCACACATGGGCAAAAGATAAATCACGGTTCATAATTACAGGGCAAAACTTCACCAGTTGGCCTTCTATTGCTAGAAAAGGAATGAACATTTATTATCCATCTATTGCGATTTTGTTGTCTTATTTCAAACCAATAGTGACTAGAAGGTTTTCTGATTAATTCAGCATCATTAGATTGCATTGTTTATTGTATTCAAGCAAAATGCTGTTTGCTGTTGTTTCACACTACCCCATCAACTTACTAATTTACATTCTGCTTGTTTCAACTTGCCTAGTAGCTGTGTCTTTTGGTACATCTAGGCAAACCTTGACACTAGGCTATTAATATATCAGTCGAATTACTAAACAATTTTTTTTTTTAAATTATTTCATGTGCAAAACTTTGGTCGTTAACTGAGCCAAATGAAGTTGTGTAATTCTTGTAACCAACCTCACTCAAGGGGATAAGGCTTTGTTGTTTTTATTGTTTTAATCTAGGGTTTAAATAGCGGCGCTATCTCGCACCCAGTGCGGTGCGGCACCCTGCCGCTACTTCCGTGCTGCAACGCGACGGTTTCCGGTAGCGGCCGGTGGCGGCGTTGCGGTTGGCAGCATGGTGCAGCGCTATCGCGTCGCTAGATGGAAGAAAAGCCATAGTTGCAGAGGAAATCGCTATCGGGGGCACATGTTTGAAAATTAAATGAAAGTTAAGGGTAAAAGGGTAAAAGTCCAGCAATAAGTGAGGGTATTCTGGACTTTTACCCTTTATTTTTCTCTGAAAAGCACCCTCTGCATCCCGTGCTTCACACTTTCTCGCTCCCTCTGCAGTGATTTCCCTCCCTCTTTCCCTCCCGACGAAGCTTGCTTCGTTGCTCCGCTGCTCTGCTGTCCGCTGTTCGTTTGTGTTCATTCGTGTTTCACACAATAGGTTTGGTTCTTTTCTTTCTTCATTCTGTTTTAATTGGTTAGGTTCCTCCTTCTTAATGTTGGCTCTATTTCCGCCTCGTCCTCCTTCTTTTAGCCTTCACCGCAGCAGCAACAACCCCAGTTGTTACATAGCATCACCAAACATTCCAGATCTAGTGGGTTCTTGCGGATGATGATTTTGATTAGATTTTTTCTTTCTTGACTTTGAAAGAGCCACTGAAAATTTGTATTTGACTCTACTTGGATGTTATTAATTTAGTTATTTTCAATGAATTAGTATGTAATGTTGCTTCCTTTATGTTCCTTGAATTCTTGTTTTGAATGTGTAGTATTATACTTTTCATTCCTCATTTCCTCCTATTTTGGGTGATTTCTTATCTTATAGCATTTATATATGTGGTATAATTTATTATATAAGTATTTTAATGGACTTCTCAGTAACGGCTTTACCGCTACCCGCTATACCGTTACCCGCTATACTGCTATAGCATTTTTGGGGTCGGCCGCTACCCGCTATTAAAAACTATGGTTTTAATTTTCATGTGCAGCATCAACTCTTTGCTACGTTGTTAGGAATGCTACATTTGACAGAAAATATTTACTGATTCATTGTTGTGGACTTTGTTTACGCTGTAATGTGAGTAATGGACTAATGGCTAATAATTTTTCTTTTAATTTGGTGTAACCTGGTAAATATATTTGCAGATTCCTTTGGGCATAATTCGGGGAAGGGTTACCCATGTTGTGTGGCCTCCTCAAAGAATAGGAGCTGTCAAGAATACTCCACCACAGTTGGATCGACTACTGGAATAACGCTATATTGTCTTTTTTGTATAGTTGGATCCCAACTCTATTGTTTGGCCTCCTCAAATAATAGGTGTGAAAGAACTACTTCGGAAGTGTTATCTTCTGATCTCTGACGTTGTTCCCTTGGATGGGGAAAACCATTCTTTATTTTATTTTTCTCAGTGGAAAGGATAGTTACTTACCTTAGTTACCTATTTGTTGATTGGATTGTTAGTATAAACCTTGAATCCCTCAAATGCTGGTTACATTGTAAGCAAGGTAAACCTAAAAGGTTACATATAAGATGAATGTTATCTTAAAGCAGAAAAGGTGAAAAACTCAGCATAACAATGTGTAGAAGGATGCTGGTCTGAGTGTGATACTAGCTCTCGTTTGATCTTTTGAAAGTTGTGTCAGGATATGTGGTAGTTACTACTACCACAATTTTTTTTAGCACTCATTCTTACCAGCGTTAATTCTTGAGGTGCTGTAATTTGGGATGACGATGAGACCTTTATGAACATTGTAATTATATAATTTTATAATCAATATTTACTATTTTTTTAATAAAAAATACATTATACATTAAATTAATTTAACGAGAATCAAGGCATTGGTATGAATGGTATTCAACTTGATGTTAAGCAAAGTCTCATAAGGGAATATTCTATTACAGATAGTCAATCAAATTTTTTGCGAAAATTAATTATATATATAATTGATGGATATTTTGTATCAATATTATAGTGAAAAAAATTATTTAATGAGACATTAAATAATTTTGAATTTTTCATTAAAAATGGTAAACTGGATCTATTCAATAAATATTTTATTCATAGGAATTGAATTTGATATTAAAAGATTTATAATATTTATATACTTTACTTAACTAATTTAAGACTAAGTTCTAATTAATTGAATACTTGTATCAGAAGAAATTCTTTTAGAGTGTGTTTGGATAGAGAATTTTAATTGGGAAAAGTAATTTATTAGAAAATTTAAAATTCTTTAGTTTAAAATTCATTGTTTGAATGTTTTTATATGAAGAATTTAAATTTTTGAAATTTTAAAATAGAATTTTAAACAACTAAAAATGTGGAATTTGAATTTCTTTTTAAAATGTGAGAAATTAAAATTTTCTTCTTTTATATAAGCTCTAATCATATCATTCTTTATTCCGTCTTCATAGCTGGTGACTCCCACGGCACCCACCTCACACGTCTTTTCATGTATGAGGTTCAAAATTTTTAAAAAAATAATTTCTGTATCAAAACACAGAATTTTGAAAATAAAAGAATTTTATTTTATGCATTTTAATTTTCCTAAATTTTAAATTCCCTTAAATTTTAAAATATTCCATTTAAACATACTCTTAATGGATTTTCTATTTCTAGAAAGAATTAAATTAATAACTCCTGATTATCTCTTTCTTGAAAGATATCTTGGAAAAAACAAAATTTTACTAAATTGATCTTATCCGCCATTTCATACCAAAACAAAATATTTATTTTTCGTAATCTATTGGACATAGATCCAATTTTTCATTTTTTTTCTTTTGATTTTTTTACTATTCCTGATGGTATCAAGATGATATTATGTTGGGATATTTTATCCATTTCTCCGAGAAAATAGATATCTTTATAAAATATTTTTAATTCAATCTTTTTTTACACTTTTTATATAATAGGATTGACAAAATGGGTCTGCCCCAACGGGCCAGCCCATTTAGTCCACCAAAAAATATGGGTCGGATTGAATGTATGAACCCATATATAAAAGCGGGTCAGGCTGGCCCGACCCGCATTTTTACGGGTCAAATGTGGGCCAACCCGGTGGGCTGAAGTAAAGTAATTTTATTTTATGCTTTTTTTCAAAGAGAATATCACTTTCACTCTTTCAGTCTCCACTCTTTTCTCTTTAGCCCTTGCGTTTGTGCCCTACTGCCCTAATCCCTTGCGCCAGCTTGCCTTGAACTGGTCTCTTCCTGCGTGGGGTTCGTGTTCGTCTGGTCTCTGGCTCCCTGCGTCTCGCCGTCTCGTCTCTGCGTGGGGTTCGTCCGTTCGTGAATCGTGAGTCATTTCTCTCCCTCGCCGACTTAGCAGCTGAGGCAGGGGAGGTCTGGCCGTCTTGCATGTAAGCATCTTCATTTGATAAATGTCCTCCTAATGCGTGATGTCGTGATATGCTTTACCCTTTTCACTTTCGTGTCTGAACTCTGAAATAGGCATGGCTCTATATGCTTATAGCATTAAAATGCAAAGGGAGAATCATAATTTCTAAAGGTTAACACGATTAGCAGTTAAATGTGTTCAAATAAGGAACTAGATTTGAATGGTAAGTCTGAACTGGATGCTAGGCTTGGTTAAGTCCAATTATAACTTTCTTGCAGTTGCTATTGCTCGATGAACATGTAGTACTTGTAAGTTGTATCACAAATTATATAGTTTTAATTTTAATTGTTTGTTATTTTGATTAGATTGCACATTGATTATTAGGCAAAATTTTAATTGATCTGAGGAACACTCGTGAGGAAGCCCGAAGCCATTAGTGTTGCTGAGTTAAAGAGTAACGAAGACCATGATTCATCCTAATTTGTAATTTTGTCAAATGCAAATTCTGGTCCTGTGTCTGGTTCAACTTATTAGGTTAATTAGCCCAGGCACACTGCACACACAGACACACT
>PYAF01002421.1:445473-463187 GCA_007407185.1 Glycine tomentella | reverse complement strand
CTGAGTTAAAGAGTAACGAAGACCATGATTCATCCTAATTTGTAATTTTGTCAAATGCAAATTCTGGTCCTGTGTCTGGTTCAACTTATTAGGTTAATTAGCCCAGGCACACTGCACACACAGACACACTAGCTTCTAACTAACTCAGTGACTGTGGCTTGATCTTAGTGATTCACTGGGTCATAATTAGACCTTTGTACGTTTATTCAAGTAGCTCAAAGTTTAAATCTAAAATTTATGTCTCTCCAATTTGGAAATGCCAAATAAAAGTTACAGAAAAATATGGTACATATGTACTAGAATTGAACTGTTATGTTTTGGAATCCTTATATAGCATGCTCTAATTTCCATAAACTGCATGATAGTAAAGGAGAAAGTAAATGCTCTTCCAGTGGATTATGGATGAAACAAATTACAGTTGCTCTGTTATTATTGAAAGAAATTGTTACTTTTGATTTTCAAGTGAGTAGTAATATCCTAAATAAGCTGTCCAATAATTGTTTTTTTATGACTCTTTTTGACTCCTTTTTTTATGGCTTACAAAGGCAATTGCTCTTTTATGACTCTTTTATGTTTATTGTCCAATAATTGATGTAGCTATTATCCTAAATAAGTTGTTAAAACATGAATTTGCATTGATACATGTTCTTCTATGTAGAGTGTTGCAACTTGCAAGTAGAAGCTGTGAAATATTTAGAAAAAATAAGATGGAATGTTAAATTAGGGGGTTTTGCTAATGAACTTGGGAGATTTTTACTAGCTTGATTCTGTTTCTTATTGTTGTTGGACCAAGAGAAGAAATAATTGTAAATATTGAAAACATATAAACACGAAACTCTTTTTTTTTTTTTTTTTTTTTAATTTTTTAAGTGGGCTGGCCCGTTGGCCCACTAACCCACTTTAAAGTAAGGTGGGCCAGGGTTTTCAGCCCACTTTGCAAAAGTGGGCCAGCCTGGCCCGGCCCAGCCCATTTTTTATGTGGGGTGGGCCAGCCCGGCCCATTTTGGGTGGGCTGGCCCACTTTGCCATCCCTATTGTATAATATTGGAATTCTTTTTCTTTCATATAATCTTTTCAAATCTATTTTCGGTGGAGTATTATATAAATGCCTCTTGAACCATTCAAATTTCGAAGAGTAAATACATTGAATTTAATTTAGAAGTACACAACCTATATAAAGTGCACCCAATTGTATGTAGCATGTGTGTGATGGACGCCGACGGTGGAAGCAATGGCTTATGGCTATCCTTGTAGGAGCTTTGCTAGCTTCGAGAGACGTTTAAACAAGTTACAAGGAAAGAAAGATAACATGGTATGGTCACTGTGGTGTGATGATTGCCCTGGGAAATTCATGTGATGCTTAACTTTATTTTAGGTTACAATTTAATCTCTTTAAAAGTTGTAAAATGAACCCTTAACCTTATGTAATGTCTTTTACAAAATTGTTATTCTTTTTTAAATACTGATCATTTTTAATTTTGGAACATGATTTTCAATATATTTTTTAATTTGCTCATGATTTTTAATAAAAAACCAAAACAAATCGAGCCGCAAACCTTTGGTTATATTTTTTAAATGGGGAAGGTATAATTATCATTAGGCTTTTGTATTTTTAGGCCCATACCGTTAAAGGCTTAGTCCCTCATAATCGGGAAGGTATAAATTGCCATCGTTACAACGAGAGCAAAGCTTCGCAGCATAGCAGCAGCCAGCAGCCAGCAGCACTGGGAGTTCCGATTTCGGCCTCTACGGCTCGCGTCACCCAACCTTCTGGTAACATTCCATTCTTTTCACTGCACACATTCTCGGTTTTATGCCTAGTTGGAATGAATGCTTCAACTGTTGTTTTAACCTTTTTCCTTTGCAAGCTTTTTGTTGAAATTCACTGTGAATTTCTATCTTTTGATGTATTCTCTCTGTGTCTTTGTTCATACTTCATAGGACCAACCAAAACTTCGGTTTATGGGATGCCAAGAAAAAAATATGTGCGGTTTAGTAAAAAAAAAATTGAATTTGTTGCATTTGTGCAGTTTTGTATAACTGAAATTGAGCCTTCTTTTGTAAACAAAACTAATAGACACTCTTGCCATTGTTCTGCTACAAGGAGCATAGAGGCAGCAGCATTGTGAATTCCATTAAAAATCAGTTACAGGTACTTCTTCCATCGCTCTTGCCCTTCCTATGAATTAGTACATTGAATGGCACTAGAATCTAACTCAGCTTTTGCTTCTACTTTTTTCAGTTTCATTATTAGTGCAAGATGCCTCGTTCTAAAGCCAACAACAACTCAAAGAAACAGAAAGGCATTGACTTCAAGGTTTCTCCTATGGCCCTAGCACTGTACAACTCTATAATATGCATTTCTGCATTTGTAAAATTCTGTTTATCAGTATCTTGTAGCTTTTTAACATGGGTCACTTGTTCAAAATTTTCAGAAAATAAGGCGAAAGGTTGGGAGGAAACTGCCACCACCTAAGAATACAACAGATACTGAAATTAAATCTAAAGGTACCCCTTTTGCTCCAAAAGTAAAATAGGTTCTGTTCATCAAATGTTCATTTACCAATGGGTGTGCATGGTTATCCAAATTAAAACTAGATATATGGATTGAATTTTGAAACCATATTACTTTTTTCTTTTTTAAATCTGGTTTGGTTTTTTGGCCAAATTGGTTTATGGAGAAAACTGGATTTGGTTCAAAACCGGTTTTAAAACCAGTTTTGAACTGATATAAAATTAGTTTGAAGTTTTGTCAAATTAAAATATATTTATATTTTGTTTGAAGTTTAAGAATGTCCATCTGCTTCTGATGTCAATACTCATATAGTATAGAATCTCTCTTTTCCTCCCTCCCTATCTCTCTCTTACAACCCAACAAATGAAATTTCTTTTTAATTATTTTACAACTTTTGTATACAAATGACTTTAATGTCATGAAATAAGTTAACGAACATGTCTTCAACAGCAATTGTTCTTCCCGAACAGAGTCTAGCGGCAGAGAAGGCAGGTTTGGCTGTAAACAAGAAAGGTTTGACTTTAAAAGAACTTCTCCAGCAAATATCTCATCACAATCCAAAAGTTCGTAGAGGTATATTTATTTTTTTATAATATATTGTAATTATATAATTGCCTTTAAATGTACTTATTAGTGCCATTAATCCTCTACAGAACTATAGAACAAATTCTGTATGTTTTAAACCGATAAAATCTTCAAAAATATTAATCTTGATAAGCTGAGTTGAACAGAATTTTTCAGCTTAATAGAGATTAACTTATTAAGCTATTAACCTTAAAAGTTAGAGGCCTGTTTATACTTGTGTGCACTAGCTACTAAAATGTGATCATGTGGAGGGAATGTGACTGATTGAATTACTTAGATAATTCTAGCCATTTATTACAATTGTATTTTGTGTTCATATAATTAATAGAACTTTTTTATGAATTGAAATAACAATGAAACACCAAACCAAAACCTTGGTTCTGGTTTAGTTTTAATTTTTTTAGGAATGATAACTCAAGTTGGTTTGAGTTTAAGCTTGAAGCCAAAAAATCAGTACCATGGACACTGTGTCAATATTAATCATTATTCCCAAATCTGTCAAAAATAAAATTAAGCAGCCATTAATTATATTGTTTGGATCTTATGAAAGTTAATCTAATGGCATGTCTTGATTGATTTAATGTCTTGTCTTGGTTTCTATTCCTAATATACTCTTGTTCTTTTTGAATTGTAATATCATAGATTAATGTCATTGCTTTATTTAATCCAGTTAATCATTCAAATTTTGATTCAAATTTGGTAATCCTCATATTAATACTCTTTCTTTTCCACCCTTTACAGATGCATTGAATGGTATTAAGGATTTATTCACCAGATATCCAGCTGAACAGAAGTTGCACAAATATGCTGCGGTAGAAAAACTTCGTGAGCGCATTGGTGATGATGATAAAGTGGTTCGAAAATCATTATATGATCTTTTTAAAGTAGTGATTTTACCTTGCTGTAAAGAGGTACTTTCCATTTTGTTTACTTAAATCACTATTCTGACACATTGGGATGATACACCATTATCATTTGGATGGACAAAATATTCTAGGCTGCAGCTTTTTTTCTCCTTTTTGGATAAAAGAGTTCATGTAGAACAAAGGAAAAAAAAACAGTTGGAGGATTAAGATTTTTTCTAAGGCTGGATAGGACACTATAGATAATGAAAATAATGATAATGTACATCAACTCAGCATCCCAGTACATACTGGAAGTCCGGAACTAGAAGATCCCTTAAAAATCTTATTAGCAAAAGCCCAAAATTAACCTCACTCTAGCTAAAAAGTGCAATATTTTCATCCTACTCCCTAAACCACTGATCCACCCAAATGTTGAGCCATTCTAACTTTTTGGCATATGTCAAATATTTTCCAGAGAAAATTTTCATCCGTTAGAAACTGAAATATATAGCATTTGTAAAGGATTTCAGTCAGGGATTATTAATTTCTGATTAGTTTAAAATCAGTTTGACAATATTTGATACCTCGAGGGATTAGTCATTGGCTTCCGGTTAAGGGATACCCCGGGTTCACAAAAAGAAATGCATTTTGATAGTTATCCACTAAAATTTCAGGCTTGATAAAACCCTTGTTACACACCTTAGGGGAGCCTTAACAAGGAAAGGTGTAAGATGGTGTTGGCTTGGAACATTGGTATTGGATATTTTTTCTATTGTGAAAATGTAAATAATGGTTTTTTTTTTATGATTTATGCTTTGTTATGATGCCTCTGGTTATTAATCTATGATGCATTAAGATGTTTGACTGTAATACTCTATAACTCTCTGAAGCTGATTGCTATCCTCATTGTTTTTGAATTCTGATTGACGATCCAATTTGTTTTTCCTTATGCACCCTGTAATCTTTATATGATTATGTATCATTACAGTAAGGATTGATTTGTAACACTTCAATTGCCTTATTATGTTACTTGGTTCTCCCTATATTTTGTAGGACAATCAAGAGCTGATCGTTTCTTTATTGATGCCTTACATTTTTAATGCAATGACTCATTGGATGGTTGATGTTCGGATGATGGCATTTGATTTTTTAGACCTCACTCTTAAGTTTTATCCTCCTTCCTTTTCACCATCTTATGCAGAAAAGGTGATATTATCTGCCATATTTTAAATTTGTTTACTGACATGTTAGGATTGCTCCTTCAAATCATATTTTGTTTTAAGATGCAACTCTTTGTTCTATGGTGATTTTTTTTTTTTTTTGTGTGGGGGGAGGGGGGTTAAGGTTATTTGCTCATGCAATAGCAGCAGTTGTTAGCTCTTTAAACTTCTCTGATGCTCTTGTAATTGGATTTTACTTCCACCTCTATGGATGAAGCTTTTAATTATTTATTGACACAATGTCAACACCTTTGTTATACTGTTTCATGCTATTTTCTGTACTGAAATGTTTCCTAACAATTGGAAGAAAAAATAAGTTAATGCTTCAATATGTCTTTGGATATTATATAGAATCTTGTGTAGTGTTTAACCAGATATAACAATAGCTTAAAATTTACATGAGGTGCAATTTCCTTGTTATTTTAAATATTCTTATTTCTGATATGTTATTATTCTGAATTCCTATATGGTCAATAGAATATGTTTTTAAAATTATTCATACCGTTTGAACATTTGTCTGATGAATTTGGGAAATTTGTTTAAATTATTGCGGCAATTTATTTCTTAGTTGTGTTGGGAAAATACAATGCAATTCATTGCATTTCTATTTCCCATGCTTTTTCATGATTGGTTTCTGTGCCATCATTTTCTTTATCTATTTCCTAGCTCATTATTATATTCTTCATCTGCATGCTTTTATTCTTCAATTGTTGGTGAAATTGAGTTCTATATCTCTTGTTATTGTAGTTGTATTTTTGTATTTGATGCTTAGAATTCACTTATATTGGTTGCATGGTGAACAGATTTTTCAGAACTATGAGGATATTCTAGTGAGGAACCAGTACTATTTACAGGACAAAGGAAAACTAAAGGATGTACTTGCTGGGTTGGTTCGCTGCTTGTCACTCCTGCCATGGAATAAAGAAGAAACTGATTTCCACAATAAGGTATTTTATTTTCGTTTAGCTGTGAAAATTAGTAAAGACTCTTTTACATGAATCGACAATACAATTGTAAATGCTCTGTCAGTCTTTTTAATTTAAGTTTTTGCTATTTCTATGCATGACATAAACCTCTTTGCGTTTTTATTTTAGCAATCTCTTTCTTTTGTCATTTCATTTCCACTTAGCTTTATGATTAAATTGGTTGATTTATGTGCAAATGGAACTTGTAACTTCTTCTCAGTATACATGTAGTACTTTATAATCTTGCACAACTCATAATTTCACAATACTATTCGGATAAATACATATACTATGAATAGAATGGGAGTTATGACTATGATTTAAATTTTTGGCTTTTCAGACCTGGTAAGTTTCTGCTGTGTGAAACATCTCATTGTGATTAATGTTGACTTTATTTTATCTTCTGTGCATTCACCAATTTATTTCTAATACTTTTTCTAATTTTAATAGGATGCTACTGGACAAAGGGTATTGCATGCCTATGAAGATGATGTGTCTATGAGCACTAATGGTATGCTAACTTGAAAAAAAATTGATTTTGAAACAAATAACTAATTGACTGCTGTTGCATGAGATTGCATAATTTTCAAATATTTAAAAGTTTTGTCAAGCTTTTTATGTACTTAATAATTGTATGACAGTCCTGTTCTATGCTTTTTCTGTTTGTGTAGGTTTTTCTTATATCATAAAGAATTTGAAGGATCTAGTACCAGTATTAATAAATAGTTTCCTGGAATTAATTCCGTTGGTCTTGAAGGGAAGTCTTGAAGGGAAGTCTTTTGGTTGTATGATATCCATTCTTCATAGCATATATCTTATAGTTAGGTCTATTGCTTATGGGACTGATAAGGATTCAGAATCCCCAAGTTCTCAAGGTGGTCCTGATGCAGCTGTATGGGATGTTAACATCTCTTCTGCATTCTTGAAGAAATTATTCCCTCGTTTCCCCCTCAACCCGGTTGATCATCTTTCTGAAAAGGTGTGTGATTGTATGTGTTGATTTACCCTTTAGTGGGGACTGGTGAGTAGAACAATAATTGTAAAATTGGGGTCTAAAGAGAAGATAGAGCTATTCATATAAAATTGACATGTTATGGGCAAGTATATTTCAAAAATAAAGTAGTATACCCCTATAAAAAGTTTGTAGTGGATTACCCTTTTTCTGCTGTGTTGTGGTGATCTGGTTCCATTTGTGACATGGAGTGGGGGGAAGCAGCAGGACTGTGATATTCTTCTAATTTCAAATTAACTAATTCTTTCTTCTTTTACTTTGCAGGATTGTGATAGGTTGCTTCACTTGAACATGATCGTTGCCAAAATATTTTTTGAATTAAATGAATGGATGAGTCTTCCTCCTAATATGTTGGAGACATTTCTAGAATTTTTTGAAAATGCTTTGTTTGGGAAGGTTTGATACATAATCCTTTTTAAGTTTCCTTATCAGTTGAAAATCGTGGTCATTCTACATCTGAAATTGACTTGAATTGTTAGTATACAGTTCTGCAGGGCTACACAGTCTGGTAAGGCTGTCTGGGAAGAGTGTTTAGTTCAGCTCCTTTCATTTATTCCTAAATTTGTTTCACGTGGGGCAAGCTCTTGGACATCACGTCTTCTTCAGGTTTGACTTGACAGTTGCCACATGAATTCCAAATAATTTATTTTTGTTGGAACTTTGGAAGTCATTAATTTGGATATTCTGATTTTCTTTATTATACAGTGACTTTCGGTTTCTTTTTAGATTTTATTATACGTTGATATGGTATGTTTTCAATTTCTTCAATAATTACAAAAAATGGCATATTCTATTTTTAATTGTTTCCTGTTTCCAAGATGTTGTGAACGATATGGTAAAAGCATGATTTTCTTGTTTTCACCATCTCCCAGTCCCTTGTGAATTCTTGAAAATAATAAAGAAAGGGTGACCTTTTTGTTAATCAGTGAAAATATATTAACTAAACTGTAAACAGTAAATAAACTAAATACTGCATTAATTTTCTGGTTTTGTATTATTTTGTACAATGTTTATGGTAATTATGTCTTTCCTTTCCAAAGGTTTTGATGTTGCTATTAACATGGATTTTTTGTGGCACTTGCAGGCTTTTACCCAGACATTTAGGGAAAGCAAGCCAGGTTCCTTGCTGAAATTGGCCTGTGTTTCTGTTATTGGAGATATGCTAACTCCTGTAAGTTTGGCATCATATCATTCTAGGAACTTCTTTGAAATGAAATTCTTGACTGTTGGATAATCTTATGAAAGCAATTTATTTCCTTCCTCTTCTCTCCCTTTCCAGATTAACAATTATTTTTGACTTTGGTTCAAATCTAGATTGAAAGCATGCTTCCCATAAAGAGAAGCAAACCAGAACTTCAAGATGCTTTACTTGCATGGATTAGAGAGCTCCCTCTGTTGCTTATCCAGCTTGGAGATGAACACCCAGCCAGCTCCCAGGTAGTCGTTATTTTGATTCGATAAGCAGTTCTTTATGTGAAATTCCTGGATTTGACAGAATTTTGAGAGATCAATGTGCTTTAGTATTTATCTTAAATCTGTAATTTGGTATCTTGTTTTAGCTAAAATGTTCAATGTTCATCATAGGTTGTGTTACGCCTTCAACTTCATATTGGACAACGTTGTTTGTTTAATTCATCACTTGTTTGCATGTATGACAACACACAGTACTCATTGCAAGATTTTTATTGTACACATCAAGGAGGTAAACGCGAACATGATGTTGACATCAGTATTAATAATACAATACCTGTGTGAGTTATTCTTTGGCTTCTAATATTTTGGCTTTTTCATCTTGCAGGACAGATATGTTATGGTCCTTTTCTCAGGCTTCCTAGAGAATCTCAAGAGCTCTCTTTATTTTCCCTTTACTATTTCTCTTATTTGGACCTGCCTATTTTAAAGTCAATAGTTTGGTGTTGCCTAAGTAAGCTTTTGCGCATGTTTTAAGTTTCACCAACTGGATATTTTTTAATGAATTTTTAGTTCACCAGATCTCTTCACTTAACATTTTACCTACTATAATTTGCATAATTAATGTTAAATGTTTTTAAATTTTACCATGATACATGATGGCAAGTTATTGAAAGGCTTAGCATTTAAATTTAAACATAAAACTTAAGAGAAAAAGGCTGTCTTTGAATTACTTGAATGTGAGATTTAGTTATTTGAGGAGAATAAGTTTCCAACTTTGTTCTTTCTTTACTAATAGTAATATTAATAGATGTGAGAGATATTGCATAGAAGTCCAACTACTTTGATTTTTTTTTTTTTGAGGATTTTTTTTTGAAAGCATCTTAGTCTATTCCCTCAAAGATTTAAGTAATATTTATTTAATAAAAAAACATGTAATTGGTGTGTCATCAAATAAAAAAAAATGAAGATATTTATCTGACTTGGAAGCCATATTTTGTATTTATTTTTATGGCCTCCAGTAAACAATGATGTTGGGACTTTTCAATCAAGAAGTACATAATGTGGTTTATGTTTGTTTATATCTTGTAATGTTGATTTGAAGGTTGCTACTTTTCCCCCAAAATAAATGTTACAGTGATAAGACATTGTTTCTAAGTTATCTGGGAGAGATCCCTACAAGGACTCTGATATTAATGGGAAATAAGTGTTTTGATAAGTTATAGCAATGGAGGATACTTTTGTATGGTACTTTTTCCAATCCTCACTTCCTGTGCCAGTGCTTTTAATGTGCAATGTAGCCAATGCCTTTAAAGCTTGAATACGATTCACATACTAATGATATAAAATTCTGTACACATTTCTGGCTTAAAGCTTATGAATGTTAATTTTGTTTGTACTTATTGCAGGTGCGGATCTAGATCCTTATGTGTTATTTAGGATCATAGAGGTTCTCCATTTAGCCTATAAAGATGGACATATAAAAATTGAAGATCACTTGAGTGTTCTCATCACCTTGGTCTTGCATTTCAAAGTTTCTCCTGGTAGCTTACAAAGATTTATTTGGACAACTTGTTTGAACTTATAACTTCTGATAATATCCATTTCTTGTTTCACTTTTCCAATTTAGAGCTTTTGTACATTATACTCAGTAGTAGTGATCAGAAAAAACTAGAAGGGGTTGAAATTGGTAATGCAAAACAACATATTCCATGTAATAGGACTAATCAGAGGGAGGGGAAACTTCTGTTACAACATGGAATAAGGAAAATTAAAAGGAAAACTAGACTGTAGGGGCAGAGCTCCTTGCAGAATGAAAATGAAGAAAACTGAAATAAGAATAATCCCTTTCACGAGGAAGAACCCCTTCTTCACTCAGCCTAGCCAGTTATTTTTCACTCAAGAATCCTCATACCTCTCATTCTGCTACCTTCCCTCAAATATTCATTCTCTCTCCCCCACTCTCCTTCTTCTAGCTATCCATTCTGTTATGCTCTCCTTCTTTCCTTCTCTTCCCTCCAATTCACATCTTACACTTACCACTCCTCTTTATTTGTTAACTCCTAACTGCAGGAACAGTAAGCCCAAGAATAGGTTTCCCTTCTGCATGTCTACTTGCTAATTTTCATCTGTACTTATCTATCCAATTTGCATTCTTGCCACCTATATTTGGCTTCTTGGTAACTTGTAAATGACAATATTTATATAGCATTTTTTCCATGTTCTTGAGCTAGAAAAGCTATTGAATTGAGGAAAGTTGTGTTCATCCCTGGCCAAGAAAAAGTTAATTATCTATGGTTATTGAAATAGCTATATTTATCAATCTTTTAAACCTGCTTTTGGTAGTCAGTCTTCTGGCATCAGAAATGTTATTCTTTTTTAATTTTGCAGAAATCAGTTCTGCTGGTTTCAAGAGTGACCCACTCCGCCAAACTTTGAAGTCAATGACACAATTGTTCTGCAGATACATGGCACAGATGGGTGACAATTCTCTTGTTCTGCGGATAGTAGAGAAAGTGATAATTGATCAGATAGTAAGTTGACACAATTGTTTGTTTTGAGCTTTCGTTTGCATTCAGATTTTTTTTTTTTTTTTTTTTTTTTTTTTTTTTTTTTTTTTTTTTTTTTTTTTTTTTTTTTTTTTTTTTTTTTTTTTTTTTTTTTTTTTTTTTTTTTTTTTTTTTTTTTTTTTTTTTTTTTTTTTTTTTTTTTTTTTTTTTTTTTGTATTTTTCTGGTGCTTGCTTGTTAGCTCATTTAGAGGTTTTTTAGAAGAATGACTTCTTCATTTCTCTTACTGATATTTTGTACCACAGCCACAAAAGCCTTCCTTGGATAATAGTTGCTCTCTCCTGAGAATGCTTGTTACACTGGATTCCAAGCCCATAAGACTTTCTGAACAAAGCATTATCATTCTAGGCCAGCATCTTTCTGAATATCTGATGGATGCTGTGCAGGTGCGTATGCTACCAAAAACTCTGACAAGCCATCATTATATGTTTGAAGATATGTTGTTGCCTACATACATGTCTCACTTTATTTTGTTCTTAATTTTGTTTTGAAAGTCAAATTGTTTAGAACGTCTTTGAAATATTATGATTGATTGGTATGATATCTTACTATATAAAATAAAGATTGACATTTTTTAAAAAGAAATGCAGAATCTACATTATTATTTTAGAGGCGATGGTGCGAATAATTTCTAAATTCTACCTACTTCCCAGATGATTGATTTTGGTTTCTTTCCTTTGTTGATAACTGTTTTTGCAATAATCTAACGAGAGATATCAACATCACAGTTTTAACCGAAGTGAGATTTCATTCAGAAAAATGTCAACTTGACCATTCTATAGGTGCTTACACCCTACTTTTGAGCTAGGATTTGATTCTTTTTAATTTTTCTTGCATTAATTTAGGGTTTTTTTTTTAATGGCTGAAGGTTCCATAGTTGAGGGTATATAAAACTAACCCTTCGATCTCAAGGGTATTATTTGTAACAAATAACCAAGATCTTTTCATTTTCTCATTCTGCTCTAGAGATACCTATAAATTATTATTGTTATTATTTTAAATTCTGCTAGATCCCTATTATGTTTTCTGATACTAGTACATGCTTCTTGTAATTTATCATCGTTTCTTTTCTTTTTTACAGCATTGGGTTTTAATTTTTGTTGACAACATGAATTGATTTAATTATTATATATATTTTAGTTTTTTGCTAGATTCCTTGTATGTTTTCTGATTCTAGTAAGTACTTCTAGTAATTTATCTATGTTTCCTTGTATGAATTGATATTTTTCTTGATCATATATTTCACTGTACCACAGTGCATTCCAAAAGATGGTGATGAACAGGGGACTCCCTCCATTCATAGTACTCGGCATTATTATCTCCTACCTTGCTTTTTCTTGTTTGATCGGTGCCATAAACTCATGAATCTTGTGTTGAAGAGAATGGGATCAGCTATAACTGAAAGTAGTTTGTCACCGATATCTGATAAATGCACTCAACATACAAGGAACCGTTTGAATATGGTGAATGCTGTCACTTCTGTACTTTTGTTGATGCATAAGGATGCTAAATTGCAACGGATTATGTCTTTATTCAAGGAAGATATTGATAACGTCATAACGAAAGTTCTATGTTTCCTGGTAGGTTCAACCTTTGGTAATCATGAACATCTATTGATTGATATTTTGAAGCTTGTTATTCATAACTATTACTTATCTGCAAGAATTTCTTTTGGTTGGATAAAACAAAATTGTGAGTTTTAATAAAGGTTTTCAGTATTTTGTGATTGTCTATACTACTGTGTGTAGATAGTTACATCCTCTACAGTGAGGCTTTGTGGCCTGCAACATACTAGGGATCATTTGCTTTTGGGATGTGTATCTGCACCAAATATATGCACACACTCCTTTAGCATTTAATCCATAATGTCATCTGTTTTTTTGGCTGCATAAAGTTCAAGTAGAGTACTTATTGCATGCAGTTATGCTGCACATATTGGCTAGCTTTCTGTAGGAAATAACTTCAAGGAAGATATGAAATGAATTACAATATTACAAGAAAGGTGTTTTTGTATTGACAATTTAGTGTAAAATGTGTCATTTTAAGACAAGATAATTCATTATCTTCAAAAAGGTTTGGTTATGGATTTGAACCTAACAATGTCTCCACTGTGCTTCTATTATACTTAGATAAACTGTGGTAGGATGTCTTTAGTGCATTTATTTTAATCTGACCCATGAACTCTTAAGTGTTTATGTCCAAGTTACATAAACACTGCTCAGGCCTTAATAGTTTCTTAGATAAACACCTTGTCAAGCTAGTAAATACTAGATTTGGTTGGGTTGAAATCTGGTAATGTAACATTGCAAGTTTCCCAAAGAATACTTGTGTTGTGCACGATGTTTTGATGTAATTTCAATTTTGTTTGTCTTACTGTTCTGTTAATATATTTAGTTTCCCAAAAAAAAAGTAATAGGTGTTCTTTGATTATTTCTTTTATTTTTTATGTAGAACTCAGAGCAGATCAGTATGACAATTGAAGAAAGTTCTGAAAGACAATGTGTTTTTGAACGACTGAAAATCTTAAAAGGGATAACAATTGTCAAGAAGGATGTTCTGAAGTGAGGAACTAGTTCATGTATGTTTTAAAGCTTGCTAGCAAATTTTTCTGACATCATTCATTTTCATGTCATTTTATTATATATTTCTGTTGGAATTTCGTATTTTGATGTCTATTGTGTACCGTACAATAATACATCTTCACTTCAGGAATTTCAAAATAATTCAAGTGTCTCTATTCAAACGGGTGAGGAGTGTCATTGAGACATGTCTTCTAATGTCTCTTGCTTTTATGTATGACCTGTTTGAATAGAACCATTCGGCATAAAGATGACCCTACCTGCAATGTTGAATTTACAAATTAATGTTTATCATCTTCCTTCTTTGTCTTCGTCTTCCTTTCTTTTTTTTTTTTTTTTTGAGATATCATGTTTTTCTTCTTTCTATTAATTTGTTCAGCTTAATCGTGCTAATATTTTTTTTTTTTTTTTGTTTCATTTGTGTGCATTCAACCTTTCAAATGAATCATACTATTCATGACTGCCAAGGTCACCAAAACACATGAATAAAAATGTCATAAGTTGCTTAATCTATTATTTACCAAAAAAAAATTTGCATGATCTATCCCTGCATATATTTCATTATGATTAGGAATGAAAGTAGCAATTGCGTAGTTCTGATATGCTCGAGTCCATGACAGGATATTTGCAGGCATCGTTGGCATAGAAGGGATTTTTTTTTTTTGTCAAATTGACAGGCAGAGGACATGGACAGCTCTGGGGTAGGTAAAATGTTATTCACATATATATATATATATATATATATATATATATATATATATATATATATATCTTGTGAGGGAGCCTTTTTTACGTTAGAGTGAGTAGTAAATCTAGGTTATTAGATATATTATCATGAATGGTCAAGATTAATACACAGATTATGTTAAAAGTTAAATGACTTTTTTAAGTGATCACGTAACATTAAATTTTGACCATTTATGCATAATTGCACAATTCAAATTTACTTCTTCACTCATTTAAAAATGTATATCAATGCTCTTTCTCTCTTATTTGATCAAATTATGTTAGTGTAAATTATACCAACTATGACATTTTTAAATTCACCATATCCAGTGAATAATTTAGAGAAAAGACATTTTTAAAAGGGCTAACTTCATAGAGTGACTAAAATTAATCATCTGAATTTTGGCAGGGTCTAAAAATGGGCTAATTTTTTGATAGGGACTAAAATCCAAATTTGAAATAGTTGAGGGATAAAAAACTTATTTAATCCTATTTTTAAAATATATAAACATGAAGCATTTGATCATCTTATTATTGTTTATTTCTTTACAAAGTTAAATCAATCACCTTGTGTAATTATATATCAACAGTTGAATCGAGTAAAATCACATTTTATGTAAAGTTATTGATGGTGTATGTTATGCAGGTGTAATTTGATCTCCCTCCATATGTGTGTGTGTCCTTTTTGTCTTGGATTGCTTCCGAGTTGTAACTTGCTGTGAACTCTGGATCAAAACCGGTAAACTTTGTTAGGGTAACCCGACATCAGTTTTATCTCTACTAACCTACTTATCCCAAGTTTAATTTGCAAGCAGTTTTGAGGTTTGCTTGCAACAGGCACTTTATTTCACTTTGGAGAAATCTAAATTTTGCCTGCAGCCTCAGGTTTGTGTCAGTGTTTCTATTAGTTAGTCTCGTGATGAGCGGCAATGGCTTAGACACAGTAGATACTTTAGATACTTTAGTTTTCGTGTTAATTTTCTTTCCTATACAAGTATACAACAATAGTGTTAAGACTAAAGATTTCTGACCAAAATTTTGATGATAATATAACTTTATATGAAATTATTTAAAGTAATTTAACAAACTCACCAAGTGTAAAAAATCAGAAGACGCTTGCAGCTAACAACAAATTTAAGCCTAAAGGCTCGTACTATATAATTATCTGAAGATCATTTGAAAGTTGCTCAAAGCAGTAACTTTCCTTGATACTGTGGTACCACATTTAAAATTAAACTTTGACAAAAATGGGCGAAGTATATAGGATGAACACTAAAGAAATAAGACAAAAACATCAAATAAAATTAGATTGTTGCGCAAGAAAATATAGGTCATATGCATCAAATCTTTAAAAAGCTGTTGGTTTAACGATTAAAGTAGACGGAACCTAACATACTAAAGTAAAACAACTTTCGCATCGTGCACCGTGCATCGTGCACAAGTTTAGGAAAATGAAAGCAAATGCTATGAGCCATCCAGATATAATTATAATTAAGTGGATGTACGAGATTTGTTTATGGTTACCGATTTCGTTGATCTTTTAAAAAAGTTGTCAGTTTAAAAACATGCACATCTTTTTGGTGAATATTTTATTAAGTTAAAATTAATTATGAACTTAAATTTTTAAAAATACTTAATTTCCAATTTTCTCTAAAGAAAGATATAATATTTTGTTATGATAAGATTGATTATTTATATTTATTTTTTTAAAAAAACATGACATAATGTAAACAAATTAATGAAATTGTCATTGTAATAATATAAATTTTATTATATATAATGTAAGAAAAATAGATATGTAATTCCTTTACCTTTAAAAAAATTGAATTCAATGCAAAATTTAAAATTTTGGCTAAAATATATTTTTGGTCTTTCTATAATGCTCACTTTGTAATTTTAGACTCATTTTTAAATTAAGACATTAAATCCTTCTATGTTTGAAAATAAATATTTGTTATGTACTAAGATATAAGACTATTTTTTTTAAAAATGTTTGATCCTTGATATAAGACTCTTTTTAATTCATAAAGTTTCAAGATCAATCCTAAGCAATATATGACCTAAAAAGAGTCTTATATCAACATCAAACATTTTTCAAAAAAATAATATTATATCTTAATATATAACAAATATTTATTTATGAAAAAGATACATGTCATTAGAGAATCTTTGATAACTAGCAATGTGACTAACATAGTGTCATGTGATATAGTCCAAACTCATTTTAAAATTATCATGACAATAGCCAAGTCATTCACATAACAAATACCCTTTTAAAAAATGAAATTTATGAAATACTGATGATGATGACGACGACGACGCTACTGCTAGTTTCTTCTTCTAATTGGTATAACATCTGTTCTTCAGATTCTGATTCTGAATTTAAAACTATCTTCATTAATTCTTGTTTAACATTTTCTTCTAATTCTAATTCATTAATTTTTTGTTGAACTGTACATTTGTTGGCAAAATGTCCTGGTTTTCCACATTTCCAACAAACATTTCTCTTTTTAGAATAGTTTAATTTTTTAGTTTTCCTACTATAGGAGGGTTTCTTATTTTTATAAGTGTTATAATTATCTTCTCTATATCTTTTATGATATTTCTTCTTCGAATAATGTTTATGACTCCTGAACTTATTTTTCCTGTTATGTTGAGTACTTGGTGCTCTTATTATTTCTATTCCATATTGATGACAGAAAGTTCCTAATTCTTTCCTATTAGTCATACTCTCCTTTCTCATCTTATTTTGGAGTTTAAAGTCTGTGCATACTTGTATTCCTGTCTCTACTATTATATTATGAATCTGTCCAAAAGTTAATTTCTCATATGGGATAGGGTTTTGAAAATGTCTTTCTAAGTTTATCCTAACTTTTTCTAAAAATAACTTAGGTAATCCTGATATAAATTTTTCTTTCCAATATCCTGCATATCCATCTTCTCTTAATGTTATTTTAGAGAAAAATGTATCTTTATACCATCTATAATCTGACATTGTTGGACAATACAATTTATTTAATTGACTCGCAATTCTCTCTTTAAATATATTAGGGTCTCCTATAAAATTTTGAATTATTGTAAAAATAAGAGTTGCTACTGCATCTTGTTCTTGGGTTTCCTGTTTTATACTATTTAATATTAAATTTCTATCTTCTTCTAAACATAAATTATCCCACCAACCTTTAAGTTGGCCTGTAAATCCCTGAACTATGGCTACTGCTGTATTTCTATCTGAAATTCCCTTAGTCTTATAAGCGGTTGCAGCCATATTCATCTGACAAGTTAAAT
>PYAF01002421.1:407734-429870 GCA_007407185.1 Glycine tomentella | reverse complement strand
ATTTTTATAATTTAAAGAAAAGTTACTACATAAATAAAATAATAATATTTTTTTAACACAATAATATTATTTGATTTTTTATCTCATATGCATCAAACATTCTCTAAGATTAAATTTTGTTGTGCTCTGATGATATCTTACTTTGATCCTACTCTCATATGATCTTATCTTATTTTATTATATTTGATCAAGGTTATCAATTTTTATGATAATTACCTTAACATTAAGTATAATTTTGAAAACTCATAAATAATAATAATAATAGATTGGAGAAATCTATGTTGAAATATAATAAATAATTTTTGTTGACTATATTTTTATTGAAATACTTTTTTGGTACAAGAGGAAAAAAAGATAAACACCGGTGAAAGTAACACCCAATCCTATGCATCCGCTAAAAGTAAAGGAAGTTAATGGAAATAATAACAGACTTGCAGCGAAAAGTTTGTTAGTATTTTAAATTTGAGAAATTGTAATAGAATTGTATGAGTCAATCGCACATGTAGGATTAATGAAAAGAATTAGTTTCTAATATTTTCATTTGAATGGCTTAACTGGCACAAAACTTTGAATGTGCACTATTTGTATTTCATGTTTGATTAAATTTGATGTCAATCACTTGTCTATTGAAGAACTCTAATGAGAATCAATGAGTGGTGGAAGACAAATATGAAAGATGTAAGGTAATATTAAATATCAACACCAGCAGTTAATGCCAAAACCAGAGTTCAAATGTTAATTATTAAGTTTTTTTTTTTTTTTTTTTAAGGAATGGTCTAAGTAAAATTACTCGTGTCAAAATATATGATCAACTAATAGTTAACAGTTATTTGATTAGACTTGAGCGAAATTTAAAAAAATACTAACACAATCAAACTGATTTAGATTAAATCATATCTTTATATTATATTTTCAGGCCAAAATAACTGAATAATAATATGAGAAAATAAATATAATTAGAAAACTAGATCAATTTCTCCCCTTCCTAACTGATTCAACTGAATTTGCGAAGATCTCCAGCCAAATCCAAGTTTTAATAATTTTTAATAATTACATCACACTATATTTCAATTAAGTTTAAAATTTAAATTTTTACATAGAGAAAAAGATGGATGATAACGGCATGTGAAAAGAATGAAAATGAAAATAAAAAGCATTTTGGAACAGCAATGAGAAACGTAACATAGAGACATGTGTGCCTAAGAAGAATGCACACAAATTTTGTAAGTGTCATCATTCCCAGGACCAAAATTCTAACCCTTTCATTTCACATTGTAATCGCCAAATTTCGGAGACCCATTGATTGCATTGCACACAATACCACCCTCTCTACTCTTACTATTTCTCGGTAACCGCATTTTCTCATTCACATTCACATTTTTCTTATTTTAACTTTTTTTTTTTTTGGGCTTGTTGGGTCGTTTACATTACATTGCATGTTTACAATTTCAGTTTCCTATTTTTAAGTTACCGGGGTGATTTTCTGGGGCTGACATTATCTGGGTTCTCTTTGCTTTCTAATTTTCCTTTCTCGGTTGGTGATTTTTTCTTCTTCTTGTTTGGTGGTTTTTTTTGAAGAGTTTGTCTTAACTGTATTGTGGGTGGTTTCAAGTTGATAGATTGGTGTAAAGGGAGACATGGGAAGGATTTTCTTGATCAACCTTGAAGGAAACTTCTATAGTTGCAAACACTGCCGCCGAACACATTTTGCTCTTGAGGATGATATCATTTCCAAGGTTTTTAATCTTTTTTCACCATGTTTCTTTTCCTTCCATGAAACATTATTTTGATTTCTTAGTACTTGATTGTACAATTTTTTAAAGGATAATTGGGGTTTTATATATATGTAAGGCTTTTATGTGATGTTCCTTGCTGGTTCATCATGATAAGAGGGATGTAGTGATTCACCCCAAAGGGAGGGTGACAATAGAAGAACATAGGATATCATCAACTCAAGTGGACAATAGTATCGGATATAACTTGCCAATTAATATGTTTTATTTTGTTGGGTTTATGAAACAGTGACATTTCTAAATAGTGTCTCTGTCCAAACATTTTCAATGCTAACACTCAGAATGCTAAAGTGCTGGTAGGAATACACACACATACATTTTAAGAATTTTCTGCATACCAAACATTTATATAACCATCAGTAGTACTTATACATTTGTGGTTCTTATATATAAGTACTTATACTTAGTGTTCCTTACATTAGTGGTTCCAATTTTTCTGTGTTGGTGTTTTGGTCAAATCACGTGTCATTTCATGTGTTTGTGCTTTTTTTGTTTGTTGGGGTTGTTGGGTCGATAAGTTATACTCTGTTGTGTGATTCTTTGGCACCGGAAGGATTGGTATTTCAGTGGAGTCACGTGTCATTTCTTGTGTCCATGCTTTTGTTTTTTTTTTTTTTTTTTTTTTTTTTTTTTTTTTTTTTTTTTTTTTTTTTTTTTTTTTTTTTTTTTTTTTTTTATTGTGTTGGGTTGATACATTATACTCTTCTGTTGTGTGATTCTTTGGCTGTAGAAGGCCATGCTAGTTGGACTAATTATAAATGTGTTTGGAGAGTGATAAAGTGTCAGTTGTTTGAGTTCTTTTTCGTGTGAGACCGTATTAGTTCATACTAATTATAAATGCTGATGATTCTAAGCAACAAGTTTTCTTGCATAGATGAATTTCTTGATTCATTGATGATTTAGTGTTATTCTTTTTTGAGGAAGATTGTAATTGGTGAAGCCATGTAAATAGATAGTATAGTGGTATTCTCAATTACCATACAAGGCATGACAATAAATAAATGAATCAGAAACCACAATGTACAAATTTGAGGATGAAGTGTTTGAAAGACTTTTTTTCAAATAAACCGAAAATCTTCAAAGACTTCTAAAATGTTGACCTTTTGATTGAATTTCCTAATATGACTTTTCAATTATATTTGAATGGCCCTTCTCCCTGTCCCAGGTGACTTGGTAAAATCTTTTTGTCATTTCATATATCTGAACTTGTTTAAACTTTAAACTATGGATTTTGTCTGTCAGTTTATTCAAATTTCATAAATCATGAATTTATTGGTCTACTATCTTTTGATTTGAACTCTGTATAAGAATCGGTATAGAATGTCTTCAGATGGAACTTCTAGAGCATTAAAATTATTCTCTGCCCTGATTATGGCACCTGATTAATGCCTTCTGTGATATGTTTGCTCTTGCAAACTCATTTTGTTAAATTCATTTTATTAAAATGCTTTTTTGGTACAAGAGGGAGAAAAAGATAAAGATAAAGATAAACAGAAATGTAAAAGTGGCCAAAAAATACAAAAGAACTAGTCACGGGTGAAAGTAACATCCAATCCTATGTATGCTCTAAAAGTAAAGGAAGTTAATGGAAATAAAAACAGTATGACTTGCCGCGAAAAGTTTGTTAGTATTTTAAATTTGAGTAGCTGTAACAGAATTAAATGAGTCAATTGCACATGTAGGATTACTGAGAAGAATCAGTTCCTAATATTTCGCATTTGAGTGGCTTCACTGGCACAAAACTTTGAATGTGCACTATTTGTATTTCATGTTTGATTAAATTTTGACGTCAAGATGCACCAAAGGCAATTAAAAGTTATTTATGTGATGCAGGTTTGAATTGTGTAGATACGAATTCAAACATACTAGCTATCATTCTCAACATGGACGTAATTTTTGTGCTTCAAAGAGGGAGGTCATTCTCCATGGAAGTAGGTTACTTTGACACTGTCTTAGAAATCAAAGCGAAAATACAAAAGTATCATAACATTCCTGTCTCCAAGCAAACTCTAATCCTCAATGGCAAAGTTCTCCATGACAATGATGATCCTTGGAAGGTCGAAATCCTTCATAAAACACGCATTCAACTCCTAGTGACCCCCGAAAAGGAGGAGAATAAGGAGTTAGTTACTTCTGCGCACATCAAGATTCAGCTCAACGTGAAAACCGTGTCCAAAACGCTCCTCATCCCTCTTCAGGTGGACGTGAACGACACCGTTTTGAGGCTGAAGGAGAGGATTCACGAGATGGAAACCCTAGCTGTGCCGGTTAACCGGTTGCTCTTGCATGCTTCTTCAACGGGTGCAGAACTGCATGATCATCAATTGCTGCGAAACTATTATGTTTCGGAGAACAGCGAGATCTACGTCAGTTTCCGGCCGTCGCCCACGGTGGTGTCTCCAGGATTGAAGAGGCTAGAGCTAATGGTTTTGCCCAAGAGCGGAACGAAGAAGGTTCCGGTGGAAGTGAATGCATCTGATAAGGTGGGAGAGCTGAGGAAGGAATTGCAGAAGTTGCACCAAAGAGTTCAGTTTCATTTACCTCAAGACGAGTATTTCTTCATTTACAAGCAAACTGTTATGGATGATGATAGGTCTTTCCGTTGGCACCATGTTGTATCGGGTGATACCATTGAAATATTCAATGGAAGTGTTACTGGTGGATCATGAAATGGATAGAGTAGAAATCAATATTTCAAATATCGATTGCATTCTAAATCATAGTCACAGATTTTTTAAACCTTCCGGTAATGTAATTGGAATAACATTAGCGTGAGAAAGTGATTTTTTTTTTTTTTTTTTTTGTAGTAGTAGTTATTAAACCTATTTTTAATAAATTACTGATATGTTTTCTCCCTCTCATTTCTTTCTTTCAATGTATAATAATATTGGATTTCATATAATTTTGTTGGGACAACTGTTTGATTTAATAAACCAGAATATGTTAATTAGCTCCGCTTGATACTGCAGCAAAGGACTGAGAAAAAGCTTATTAAAACTTTTGGAATGCACCTGAGTAAATCATCATCATTTGGGTTCCTAAATTTATATAGGGCTTGTACTTTAGTCTCTTGATGGAAGTAAATTAACAAATCTCCCAAAACGTGTATTATTCCGTCATATATGTTAGTCCCTGAATGAATGTCCGTTAAGTGATTCCTCACATTTCTCTTTCCCATCATTGCAGCATGTAGGGGTGTTCATCAACCGATTCAAACCGATGCAAACCGTGGTGATCGAACTGAAAAATCGAAAACCGAAATAACCGAAAACCGAAAAATCGAAAACCGAAAAAAAACCAAAAATTTTCATCGGATTGGATCGGTTTTCGGATTGGCTGGTGAAAACCGATCCAATCTAAACCGATCCAACTATAAATCATTCCTTACCCTTTATCTACTTGGGCATATTCCCCATCATAGCATAAAAACCAAAAATTCAATACATTGCTCCTTATTTTGTCCAATTAACGTGTTTGTCTAATGAAAATTAGAAAATGATGTTTATTTTTGTCCAATGAATGTGTTTGTTTATGTTAGATACTCCTTGTTTTGATAAAAATAAGTCTCATAAGTTTTATTTTTAGACTTTTTAAAAAACCAAAAATCGATCCAATCCAAACCGAAAAAAATTGGATTGGATTGGATCGGATTTGAAAAAAATTTCAAACCGAATGGATGATCAAATGACCAAACTGAAGGAATTGGATCGAATGATTTTTTGCTTCAAAACCAATCCAATCCAAGCCGCGAACACCCCTAACAGCAGGTGATTCATTGATTAAAATCAGTAGTGTTAGAGGTGAGGCTACAAATAAGGGAAAACCCAATACTAACAATTTATGAAGACTGTAACTTAAAATAAAATTAAAGATAATTTAGAATCAATCACTTGTCTATTGAAGAACTCTATAATGAGAATCAATGAGTGGTGGATAACTCACACTACGACAAATACTCGGTATCAAAATATGTGATCAACTAATAGTTAACAGTTATTTGACTAGACTTGAGCGAAATTTAAAAAAAAAATACTAACACAATCAAACTGATTTAGATTAAATCATATCTTTATATTACATTTTCAGCCAAAATAACTGAATAATAATATGAGAAAATAAATATAATTAGAATACTAGATCAATTTCTCCCCTTCCTAACCGATTCAACTGAATTTGCGAAGATCTCCAGCCAAATCCAAGTTTTAATAATTTTTTGAAAATGGTCACAGTTAGGTGGTGTAGGACCTTATGGACATGGTGGACCGAATTGAAGATTTTTTTTTTTGGAAAAAAATATACTATCGTAATAAAGAAGAAATGATCAAATATTGTCTATATTTTTAAATATAAGACATTTTTATTTACTGTTAAAAATGCATCCATAGTTTTTACTTATTAAAATTTATTCAAAATTATAAAAAATGTATAACAAAGTTCTGAATAATTCTTAAAGAATTTGATTTTAATATATTATTAAAATTTAATGGACACGCAATATTCTACTGAGTCATAATTACATCACACTATATTTCAAATTTCAATTAAGTTTAAAATTTAAATTTTTACATAGAGAAAAAGATGGATGATAACGGCATGTGAAAATAATGAAAATAAAAATAAAAAGCATTTTGGAACAGCAATTAGAAACGTAACATAGAGACATGGGTGCCTAGGAAGAATGCACACAAAGTTTGTAACAGTGTCATCATTTCCAGGACCAAACTCTAACCGTTCATTTCACATTGTAATTTCCAAATTCCGGAGACCCATTGATTGCATTGCACACAATACCACCCTCTCTGCTCTTTCTATTTCTCGGTAACCGCATTTTCTCATTCACATTCACATTTTTCTTATTTTAACTTTTTTTTTTTTTTTTTGGCTTGTTGGATCGGTTACATTACATTGCATGTTTACAATTTCAGTTTCCCATTTTTACGTTACCGGGGAGATTTTCTGGGGTTGACACTATCTGGGTTCTCTTTGCTTTCTAATTTTCCTTGCTGGGTTGGTGATTTTTTTTTTTTTCTTGTTTGGTGGTTTTTTTAAAGAGTTTGTCTCAACTGTTTTGTGGGTGGTTTCAAGTTGATAGACTGGTGTAAAGGGAGACATGGGAAGGCTTTTCTTGATCAACCTTGAAGGAAACTTCTATTGTTGCAAACACTGCCGAACACATTTTGCTCTTGAGGATGATATCATTTCCAAGGTTTTTAATCTTTTTCTCCATGTTTTTTTTCCTTCCATGAAACATTATTTTGATTTCTTAGTACTTGATTGTACAATTTTTTAAAGGATAATTGGGGTTTTATATATATGTAAGGCTTTTATGTGATGTTCCTTGCTGGTTCATCATGATCAGAGGGATGTAGTGATTCACCCCAAAGGGAGGGTGACAACAGAATAACATAGGATATCATCAACTCAAGTGGACAATAGTATCAGATATAACTTGCCAATTAATATGTTTTATTTTGTTGGGTTTATGAAACAGTGACATTTCTAAATAGTGTCTCTGTCCAAACATTTTCAATGCTAACACTCAGAATGCTAAAGTGCTGGTAGGAATACACACACATACATTTTAAGAATTTTCTTTTCAGCATTTTCAAATGCATACCAAACATTTATATAACCATCAGTAGTACTTATACATTAGTGTTTCTTATATATAAGTACTTATACATTAGTGTTCCTTACATTAGTGTTTCCAATTTTTCTGTGTTGGTGTTTTGGTCAAATCACGTGTCATTTCATGTATCCATGCTTTTGTTTTTTTGGATGTGTTGGGTTGATACATTGTACTATTCTGTTGTGTGATTCTTTGGCTGTGGAAGGACATGCTATTTGGACTAATTATAAATGTGTTTGGAGAGTGATAAAGTGTCAGTTGTTCGAGTTCTTTTTTGTGTGAGACCGTATTAGTTCATATTAATTATAAATGCTGATGATTCTAAGCAACAAGTGTTCTTGCATAGATGAATTTCTTGATTCATTGATGATATAGTGTTATTCTTTTTTGAGGAAGATTGTAATTGGTGAAGCCATGTAAATAGATAGTATAGTGTTATTCTTAATTACCATACAGGGCATGACAATAAATAAATGAATCAGAAACCACAATGTCCAAATTTGAGGATGAAGTGTTTGAAAGACTTTTTTTCAAATAAACCGAATATCTTCAAAGACTTCTAAAATGTTGACCTTTTGATTGAATTTCCTAATATGACTTTTCAATTATATTTGAATGGCCCTTCTCCCTGTCCCAGGTGACTTGGTAAAATCTTTTTGTCATTTCATATATCTGAACTTGTTTAAACTTTAAACTATGGATTTTGTCTCTATCAGTGTATTCAAATTTCATAAATCATGAATTTATTGGTCTACTATCTTTTGATTTGAACTCTGTATAAGAATCGGTATAGAATGTCTCCACATGAAACTTCTAGAGCATTAAAATTATTCTCTGCCCTGATTATGGCACCTGATTAA
Source organism: Glycine tomentella (assembly GCA_007407185.1). Taxonomy (NCBI): domain Eukaryota; kingdom Viridiplantae; phylum Streptophyta; class Magnoliopsida; order Fabales; family Fabaceae; genus Glycine; species Glycine tomentella. The sequence continues at coordinate 421,588 of PYAF01002421.1, read as the reverse complement.
TGCCTTCTGTGATATGTTTGCTCTTGCAAACTCTTTTTGTTAAATGAAAGAAAAGTTCTGGGAACGATAAGAATAGTAGCTGTTCGTTCCACTTCCACCTTCCACTTTCCCTTTGTTGCCACTTGCCAATATGTATCTGAACCCTTAATTGTACAGCTCATCATGCAAACTAAATGTATGAGTAAAATTTGTAACTTGCACGCAAGCTAACCCTGCTTTTCTCTTAGTCTTTCCATTGCAGGCATGGGAAAGCTTTTCTTTTTGACAAAGTGTAAGTGTTATTTGACTTTCTCACTACCACATTAACATAAGCATTAGTATCTGCTGATGTTGAACCTTAATTCGCTTAAGATTATTGTGCCATTATACTAACTTATGCATGATGGCTCTAGTTGCATTTTACCCCTTTTACTGCTAAGAAAACTTCTTTTTCTATAAAAATTGAAAGTTATTTTCTTGTGGAATATGCAATCTTTGAGAACAATTTATTTTTCTCTATCTTTCCTAAATCTTGAATGTTCCAATAGTGCAATTGCTACTGGATAAAAATTGAAAACTTAAGATCACTGTTATTGTTATATATGAGTGCTTCAAATAACATCTTGTTAATCTATGTTATGACAGTGTGAATGTCACTGTTGGTGAGAAAGAAGAACGGATGATGACCACCGGATTGCACACTGTCGTTGACATATTCTGTGTTGTATGTGGGTCCATTGTTGGATGGAGATATGTAAGGACCAGTTTCTAAAGCTCATGTTTTGCGATTTATCTGTTTACTTATCAAAACGGCATTGGCATTGGGAAATTTTTGTTCTAAATTTTTTTACTGTATTTCATTTTAGGAGGCTGCTCATGAGAAGACTCAGAAGTACAAAGAAGGAAAGTTTATCCTTGAAAGGTAACCAGTTAGTTATTTTCTGTGTTTATTGTTTAGGCACAGTGCAGCTTTTGTTTTATCTGTCTTTTGAGTATTTAAAATGACAAAAACTTAAGATGCAGTTCCTTAGGTGCTTTTGATACTGTTTATCTAATCAGAATTGGAGTTTTACCTTAATAATTTGCATAATAAAGGTTTAACACTAATTCTAATTAGAGAACAACATAAAAAAAGCACATGAGAAACTACATCTAAATTTTGTCCCTTTTAGAAATGCTGCCAATGAGGGGGTGGAGAAAGAATTCATTAGTTCACATTTTGATGGCAAGTTCTTTATTATTGAGTAGGTTTATGGTGTTGGGACCTGATGGCAGCCACTACTGGGCAGCTCAAGCAGCTGGAAGTGATGCTGATGATTAATTTGCTCATTCCATGTTTGAATAGCACATTCTCCATGCTTCCACTTTGTGAAAAATCTGCTATCTTAGCTATTAGAAATGGTAGTATAATAGTATATTTGCAACTCAGAGAGCTTTGAAAGTTACAATTTATATTTCAATTCACAGCCAACATGTCCTTTTTCTGCGTCTTTCTTGCCTTATCTTCATGCCCCTTATATCATCTCTCTCTCTCTCTCTCTCTTTAGTTATGTACACAAAGTTAAACAATTATGAATGAAGGAGCTGAAAACCAGGGCATTGTAACAGTCCTAGGGTGTTTGAAGCCGTTGATTTATGCATTATAAAAAAGTAGATGGTTATAACATTTGGGCAACAAAACAAGCACGTAAAAATTAAGCCAATTTAACGCCAAATGAAACATCAAACTGATCAAAGGCTAGTGGTTCCTTCTATGGTCTTCGTGGATATTCTCTAAAACTCTAGAAGGTGCCACCTGTGAGACAGTATTTATCTGAGTATTTAGTACGTTGCATCTTATATTAATTTAGCCAAAGAACTCTTTGAGCAAATTATATTAACAATTTTATCAAATTACACAACCACTTTTTATTTTATTTTATACGTTACACACACCCTTTAAGGTTTAAAATAATATTACATTGTATTCTATTGTTAGGGACGTCATTGTAAAGGCAAAAAGAAAGATATTTTTTGTATTTCAATAAAATTTCAGAAAATATCAGCGTAATTTATTCTTTTTGTAGGCTCAACTCTTAAATCATTTGTTATGATTTAGGTAAAAAAAATAAAAGGTGTTTCCTTCATGTTTTAATTTACTTTATTGCAATGAATTAGAAATGTTTCATTATTAAAAAAATCAATTAGTAGTTTTTTAAAAGACTTAATCCCTTAATTAAAGGAAAATACAAGTTTAATTAATTAATTTAGTGCATATTGAATATTTTTTATTCTTTTTACATATAAATAAATCAAAGACAATATCAAATAATTTGTAATATTCACATATCTCCTTCAACCAATTAAAATAGACTTTTTTTAATGAATAATTATTTTAAAGGGAACTGCAACTGTTTGTTGCGAATAAAAAAATACTATTTTTTTAAAATGAATTGATCTATATATTTAAAATAAAATGAAGTTAATTAAAAAAAAATAAAAATAAACGAAATGATAGTTCAGGAATAAAAGCTGTGATGAGTATTGAGTACTAGTTGTACTCATTGTTTCCATGTTCAAACAGAATCTTTGTTCCAGTGATCTACCTCCCATAGCATGAGGATATGGATATGGTGTCAGCTTTCCGGAAATTGGCATGGCCACATTAAACCCGTTGGAGGAAAAGGTCATCATTTTTCCCTCTGTGATGCTATAAAAAACAGTTGGGTTTCTCCCTCTTTCACATTCTACAGCAGGGGATATGTTAAATGAATTATTATTCAATTTTTGTTATATGGTAAATATTATCTAATTCTATCAGATATTTCCCTTCAAATGTCAAAACATTATTAATATGCAGATTCAAGAGCACATTTTCCTTCAATTTTTGTAAGTTTCTATTCGTAAATGATGGTCTTTGACATGACCCATATACAAATTGTGAATCATTCAAGTATTTGTGCTCGGGATTCCACAATTGAAGAATGAAACATGGCACGTTCGTTCATACTAGCTTTAAGAATTAATTTAGACATACCTTCTTCATAAAATGTTTATACTATTATTTTTTTTATTAGATAATAGATAGAAGTAATTGATTTGGAAAATTCTTTAAAATTCTAATGAATGAAGAATTCACACGTTTTAAGAACAAACATGTCAATGCATGAGTGCACATCAAGAGGAGGTTTTTAAATTCATTTGTAGAAGGGCTTATCATTTGAGCTAGTTATATATTTTAGTATTGCTGATAATTAAAAAAATTGAGTTAGTTATCATTTCATATTTATTGAAATGTCATCACATTATTTGATGAGTTTAATTAATTTATTGTATAATTGTTAGTACTTGTTAGTACAATAAAACTATTAAATAATTTTCTAATACATGATTCGATGATAATATCAACTTATCAAAATTAAACTCTTCTGTTAATATCATTATTTCATACATGTCATTTAAGTATTTTTCCTTTTGTTCTCTTTTTTGCGTCACTTTCGTTTTTTCTCCTTCCGCCTTTCAGCTCACCCCTTGCCACTACTCCACCGTTGTGTTCTGTTTGATCCTAACGTGTCATCGCACAACGGTGACAATGGCGTCGCGCAGATCGCACTACCTATGCCTGTGGTGAAATCGCGAAAATGATTGAGTGGCTACCGCTTCCAAAACCAAAAAGTGAAATCGCAAAAAAAAAAAAAAAAAAAAGAGAGAGAGAGAGAGAGAGAGAGAGAGAGAGAGAGAGAGAGAGAGAGAACCCAAAACAAAATTCAGATCTGCATAAATGAGTGACAGTGGTTTGCGGTGGTGCAGTTCAGGCTGTGGTACCGACGATAACTTCGATGATGGATGGAGGAAAATGAAGAAGGAGGAGGGCAAATCTGGAAAGAAAGGAAAAAAGAAATCTTATCCGTTAACTTAAAATTAAATAAATCTAACGGTTAAAATTTAGTTAGGCATGATGCAAGACGTTGCACATTAGACTCCGTCATGTTTGGTTTCAAACCAAGTTTAAACAATTCACCAAAAAATATACTAAGTTTCAAATAAAAGTAATATGAATTTATATATTGTTGCGGATAAGTAAAGATAGGCCTAATTATCTACAATTCAAATATTTAAATTTTCAACCTATTATTATAATCACTAATGAACAGAAGATATAATATCACAACCGCTATCTTTCAGTTATCCATATATCCGAATATCTTGGTAAAAGATAGCCGGCTTCAACAGGGTCCAGGTCAATATCCTATAAATAAAGCATGCATCATGGTGAAAGGTACACACAATTCTGACTTTCTCTTTTCCATTCACACTGCACGTCAATTGTGTTGTGTAGTTCTGTTGTGATCTTTATTCTTCCTTGAGTTGCTTCAACCCTATAAGCATCTTGTTCTGCTCAACGAGAACAGAAATGTCCAACAAGTGGTGTTGGATGATTTTATGTTGGATCAAACTCTCTCTCTCTTAAGAAGCTTATGGAAATGAAACAACTCAAGGAAGAAGATCACAGCACAGTAAACACGACGCGTTGGGGGGTGCGGTGTGTGCTGGTGTGAAGGAAAAGAGAGAGCCAGAATTGTATACCTTTCACCATGACAGAAGCAGTATTTATACCTGGACATCGATAGGGTGGTTGAGCCCCATTATCTCAGGGCGCGGTTGAACGTGCAACCTCTCTCCTTGATATGCGGAGATTCTAATAACTGAAGATTGTAACTGTTCCTCCTTTATTCGAGGTGGTTATTTCGTGGGGAAGATAATATTAAATAGGATATATTGCTTATCCGTAACAGATGCCCCTCAGCCCGGTCTTCTAGCATTCTGGATGGCCGGGATGTTTCAATAATGAAGCCGACTATGCTTTTTAGGTAATACCTAAGCAGGGCTGAGTTCGAGGTCCGAACCGACATGATCATCACCCGAGCCGATATGCTTACTACCCGAGCCGAGGTGACATTCATCCAAACCGAGATGATTGATATCCGAGCCGAGATGATCACCATTCATACCGAGGTGTACTTTGTACCTGCCCCTTGTAAGTATGGCACATCATCTGACCAAATCTGCCACTTACTCCTTGTCGATTCCAATGTCGACCTGCTCTTGTCTTTTCACAGCCGCCTGGACAGCTATACGCATGGAAGAATGAACGCCTACGATCATAGGGGAATGGAACGTCCTCTTCCTCTTACCTGCCACGTGTCCTGTTCGATCAATCTTCTCTTGCACGCTTTAATCATTGCTTTTCTGTGTTAATGACATTTTTGTCCCTTTGCGTCTTTCCATGACCAACAGTTATTACTATAATTTTTGAATTCTGGCGGTTACACTTCTTGTTTAATGCGCCCTTTCCGTTTCGTTTCATTAAAACACTTTTGCTTCACGTTGCCCTTCACATTTTCTGCATTTTCATCTTTGTGCCCTTTCTGCATCAGTCGCATCTCTGCCTCCTTGCTTCTCACAGCGCTTTTCTGGAGTTATCTGTTCTTCGCCATTACTACTTTCTTTGCCACCTTCCTCTTATCCAGGTATCTTTCTGTTCATTATCCTTCTTTCTTTTGCTAGTATTATAATTGTTCGCATCTTCTCTCTTCTCCTATACGAACCCTAAATATCAACATTCTCTGCACATTTTGCCCCTTTACATTCTTCAGTTCTTTGTGCCTTCTTTTCTTCTTCATCATGAAATATACCCCTGAGGAAGAAGAGGAGATTCGCAAATCTTGTTCCCCCCGTGCTGCCTTTTGGCTTTACGGTTTGCCCCTTCCTGAGGAAGAGAAAAGGAAATCTCTGCTTCGTACCCCTTCAGGTCCAAGCAATTCCAGAGCCTCTACTCCAAAACCTCCTGTCCCTTCCAGATTAGGTCCCAAACACCCCCATCCTCCTAGGTTAGGGCCTTCTAATTTGGGGTCTTCATCGCGTCAAAGAGCAGCGATTCTTGCTTCTCAATCTAGGGCTACTGAATCTAGGGCAGCCCCTAAGGACCCCATCCCTTCCAGTAATGCCCCTTCAGATGGTTCTGAAACATACCCCTTAGCCGAACCAGGTTTTGAAATTCAATACGAACATTGTTCGAAGTGTATTGAAGAATTTATGTACCTAGCCAGTAGGGATCTTAATAAGCAGGCCGAGGACTTATTAGACCACTGTCGTCATAATCCCATATGGGTCCCCAAACCTGTCCCCAGTGAAATCCCTATCCCCTCACTCCAATCAGATTTCAATACCGGGGTGCCAGCTGCTGTTGAGGAATCTGCCATGCCGACTTCGGCCTCTTCTCAACCCAATCCATTGACAGTTTTTCTTCCAGGTACTTGGCTGATTATTTCTTTTTTACTGTTATAGGTAGCTATGGATTCAACCGTCGCCAGAACCGTTGACGAATCCGCAACCGGGTCTTCTTCCCAAACTCTCCCCCCTGCTTTGACAGGTAGGTTCCCCTGGGTTGCTCATGAGGTGCTACAATACACCTCGACAATGAGTTCCGAGGACCTTGCATCCCTCCCCCTTGGGGATCAACAGGGTTTCCACGTTTGTCTTCCCCGCCTGGGCGAGCCTGTATGCTCTACCCGGGAGGGCAATGAGCCTGACTTCTTTTTATTTTATAAAGACGTAATCACTCGGTTGGGAGTCCGACTTCCCTTTACCGACTTCCAAATGCAGGTCTTAGATTATCTGCACGTCGCTCCTTCCCAGATTCATCCGAATGGCTGGGCTTCTATGCAGGCCTTCGAAATTCTTTGTCAAAAACTGGAGGTTCTCTGCCTCTTTTCTTTATTCTTTTATTTTTTCTCAGTCCAAACAAATCGATCAGGCAAAGAACCCGTCGATCAGAAAGGGTGGACCTCTTTCCGGGGTCGTAAAGACCGTCAATGTGACCGTCGGCTTTTTTCTCTTTTTGCTGAGTCTTTTAAAGGTTTTAAAGACAAATTCTTTAAGGTTGTCGCCGAACCCGGCCAACCCTCATTTTTTGCTAGGCCTGAGTCTTCCTCGAGGCCATGGAAGTTTCCTTTATATTGGACTTCCACTCATCATGATCTCCCTTCCGCTGCTTATCGAACCGACGAGACTCGGTTGTCGGATTCGGATGCTTCTGCTGCGGCTAGCATATTAGCATACAAAGCCTCAAACAACTTGGCTCCCATAGCATATATACAGTGTGGTTAGTTTGAATTGCTTCTAATATTCGTTATTGCTGATACTTAAAAAATGGTTTTGATTTTGACTTTCTTGTTGTCGTGCAGCTACTGAGATGAACACCAACCCTGCTCCCCGGCCAGCTCATCTTGAAGCTCTGAAGTTTCGTCGAAGGAAGCGAAGGCGGGTCGAGGACCAAGGTCAACAGGCGGTCGACAGGTCTAGGTCGTCCCCTGTTCCGGCGGAGCCGATCACAGAGGCTCCTTCATCTCCTCTTCCATCTCCTCCTCCGGCCCCTCTTCCACCGTCTCCTGTGGCCGAGGTACCAACCGACGTTCCCGAAGAGCCCACGGCCGACGTCGTAATGGATGCCCCGGTCATTGCTGATGCTGCTCCGGTGCCCGGGCCTTCCGAGGATCACCTCCAACTGGCCCCTCGAACTCTCTGGGATCAAGGTGTGACTCGGGAACTTTTTCATGTTCTCCGGGCACCCAAAAGGTACTCCGACCTGGTCCCCTTCGACGATGCCGACAGGGACGAGTTGGGTGCCTTGGAGTTGGCCTGCCATAAGACGGCCTCCTTTGTAACACCCCGTGTGCACCCGGTGTATTATCATTATGATTAAATCAGAATTAGCGCTTAATCACAGTTAATTAAAAACTTTTATACGGAAGCGTAAATCAAAACCATATTCCTTGATTACATTATGTATGGATTAGGACATCACAGCCCAAATAAACTAGTCACACCCCTGCTGATCCAGTTCATACCACATAAACATAGGCAGGAAACATACATATCTCAAAGATACAAACAGGAGGAAACATACACATATATAACATAACTGGTTATATACAATGTCATCTGACACCCGAGGTGTTTACAAAAGAATAAGCGTCCGAGCGCTCCTGATCCCGTGGATCCTTCCTCACACGAGGGCATATATACGTATACAATAAAAAACACATGTGCATACACATGTCTTCCCTCTACAGGGGTACAAAACATAACAAGATGCTGAGCTGAGCTCCAAGCATGCAAAGCACCACAAAAGCTGAGCCACGCTCCAAGCCATCCCCTGCTGCCCAAGGCCAAGCAGGTATCGTCTCTACTGGGGCCTCCCGCCCTAAGACTGCTCCCCTCTGCCAGAAGCATCATCTGAAAAGCATAATCCCCACACGGGGTGAGATAAACATCTCAGTAAGCTCAGGGTCCTTAGAGGCATCTCTTCCACCCTGGCTCACTCACCATGACACAAGTCATCAGGGCATCACAACCATCTGGGCCATCCCGGCCACTCATAACAATACAAACAAGCTATCCAAGCTCTATGTACGGCGGACCGAGTCAAACGCCGACCTCAGTGTGAAACCGGAATTCACACCCGTGCTATCCCATTGGGTGCTAACCCTTCGAATGGACGCACGTATATGGTACCTCCGAGACTAGGCAATCAACCGCGACGGGACACACCTAGCTCTTGGTCTTAGGGAATCTCCGCATCCCGGGACCGAGTCAACCATGAGCAAACCAAACTAGGAGTTGCGCTCTACTCCTAGGGAGGTCCATATCTATCTTAACTGGCTAAAAGATCTAATAACAGGCTTAACACATTTATCAAGCACAGATGCAAGCATGTATAATTATGAGTATGCAACATCCACACAATGCATGTATCATGAATGTAACCGATACTCCCTCGGAGTATGGTAGAGCACAAGCAAGTGGGAAACGTCCCCAAGGGTCCAGAACTTACCTGGCAAAGCCGAGCTCTGCAGTTCTTCCCGTGCTCTGTGGCCCACGCCACTGACACCCGCGGTGTCACGCCCTATACAAGGCACATACAACACGTATCAACATACAAGCCACACAAGGCACAAGCATATACGGTTCACAACCGCTCAAAATGAAAGGACTCACAATCCTTTCCAACCCATCAAGGTCTTCTATCCTATGGTTCAACAAAGGCTTATCACACCAAAGCCATCAAGCAATTAGCCTCTCAAGGCCATATAACTACCACTCAAGGCTCTAGCATGTTCACAAATGGCTAAGCAACTCAACCCAACAACAACACATGCATCACATAGAGTCATGGAATCAACATTCACCAAACCCACATATGAGAGCTAATCCTACATCCTCACAACATACTAAGCACATGCTTCAACATGAGCCAAGGCTAAAACTAGCTCTATCAAAAGTGGGTCACTATTCACCCTATACCCCAACTCACAAAATCAAGAGGTGTTTCTCGAGTTTCTCACCTCAAAGATCGCAAGGAAGGCCCACGGACGACTTCCCCTAGCTTGGGTACTCATGAATCGTCGCCGTTCCTCGCCGAGCTCAAGCTCCACAAACTTCCCTTGAGAAAGGGATTCTCACAATGAGTGGGTTTGAGGGAAAAGAGAGGATGCATTCAAGCTATAGAAGTGATTTCCATCACAAAATGTGTTTAAGGGATGGATTTTGGTGAGATATGGTGAAGGAAAGAAGCTTGGAGGTCCAACAATGGAGGTGGGGTGCTAGAGGAAGGAGAAGAGAGGGTTTTGGCTTCAAAAATCACGAAACCCACTTTATATAGTGGTCCTGTCAGAGCTGCCGCGCCGATCGCGCCACTCTGGCGCCGATCGCGCCAGCTGCACTGGACCACGGCGCCATCCGCGCCAACCCCGCGCCAAGAGCGCCGGTCTCCAGAACCTCTGGCGCCAAGAGCGCCACATACCGCGCCAAGAGCGTCAACCTCCAGAGGTTCCCGCGCCACCAGCGCCAATCCTCGCGCCACCAGCGCTAACCTCCAGGACTTCCGGCGCTGTCCGCGCCACCCATGGCGCCAACCGCACCATCTGGGAAACACAACATGGTCTGGCGCCACCAGCGCCACCCTGGCGCCCGGAGCGCCGACCATCAGAAACCATGGCGCCGGGAGCGCCACTCCCGCACCATCAGCGCCACACTCCAGAGGCTGTGGCGCCAGGAGCGCCAGCCTGGCGCCAAGAGCGCCGCAATTATGCAGAGAATTCTGCAGAAGGTTTTCTGCATAATCCTCTGCCAGAAGTCCCGAAACTCACGCCATACGCGCCCAAACTCGCGCCGAGTGCGCTGGGACTTAGGGTTATCACATCCTTGCATGGGAGTTTTGTGGCTTTGAACAGAAAAGCCTGCAAGGGGCCGCTGACCTTGAGGCTTCCGAGAACGAGGTCCGGCGGCTTCAACAGGAGCTGGATCTTGCTCAGGAGAATGCTGCCACTTCGGCCAGGGAGGCGGAGGCATCTCGAGCAGAAGCCCAAGAGGTCGCCAAGGAAATGGAAACCTCCCGCGCAAAGGCCCAAGAGGCCCAGGAGTCGGTAATTAGACTGACTGCCGAGCTCGAGACCGCTCGGGCAGAACTGGAAGCTTCCCGGGCGGAAACTGAGTCGGCCCGAGCTGAGGCGGCCAAGTTCAAGGAATCTGCTGCTGACTATCGGCGTCGGGCTGCTGATGCCAATGCTAGCTTGAAGGACCTGCTGGTCTTTAACGAGAGAAAGATTAAGGAGGCGGATGAAGCCTTCAACGAGCTTCAATTTGTCCAATCTCAACTCGCTAAGTCTGCTGAAGCGTCCTTTAACAATGCTTTGGCGCAGGTCCGATTCCTCAACCCTGGTGTGCAATTGAACACCGAGGGAATGCACTTCAAATCTTATATCGGGGATGGTCAACTTCTGACCCTTTCTGACAGCGAAGAGGAGGAGCCGAGCGCAGCAGATTCACCCGAGGAGGTCCTTGGTCTAAGCGGCGGAGGAGGTTGAAGGGCCGGGATGCCGGTTTTGTCTTGTATTTTCTTTTTCTGCACTTCTGTTATATACTTTATTGAACAAGTATTTTGCACCTTTAAGTATTATTCGTCGGCTTTTATAACTTTGCCGTTTATTTCTTCCGTATATTGGCTCCAACGGCCAACTCATCAGTCGATTTTTATCGTCGGCTATATAGCCATATATTATTTAACCCGAATCAGTTAGTCGGTATTAAATGTAATGTGGGGAACATGATCCCGTCTTAGCAACTGTTAATATATTCGTAATATTATCCTTTAGATGTAATTCTTTCAGAAAAATCCGATGATTCACCCGGGATTGAATAATTACGCCGGCCTGATCAGGACCGAGTTAATATAAAACAACGACTAAGCGCTCATAATTCGTGCACGAAAATATTCCTTGCATTAAGGATTTCATTAATAATTCATGGTATCAATTACAGATTTGCGCGGGTGTATGTTCCCGGTTCACATAATCAATTGACAAAAAACATGAAAAATTACATTTCAAAATAGACTTGCGCGGGTTGTATGTCCCCGGTTCACAAAGTCTTAGTCCCATGATCCCAATGACGGGCCTGACGGCCAACTAAAGGGAAACACATGGTGTCCATGATTCCAATGACGGACTTAGAGCCGACTAAAGGGAAACACATGGTGGAGTTCCATGATCCCTATGACCGACTAGAAGCCAACTAAAGGAAAACACATGGACCTTCAGCTATAATATTTCTTCAACTTGTCCGCGTTCTAAGTCCGTTTGACTTGCTTGCCGTTCAAAGTTTCCAGCACGTAGGCTCCTTGTCCGAGATTCTGGGTCACCCGGTATGGTCCCTCCCAGTTTGCTGCCAGCTTTCCATCTCGGGCATTCTTGTTCCCAATGTCCACTCGGCGTAACACGAGGTCTTCTTTCTCAAAGGACCTCGGTTTCACTTTTCTGTTGAATCTTTGGGCCAACTTGTTTTTTAGATGAAGATCTCGGCGATGGGCAGCGGTGCGGATTTCTTCTACCAAGTCCAGCTCGGCTGTTAGGACGGCAACATTATCGTTTTCTCTGGATATATGTTGCCTCCTCCATGATGTTTGGCCGATCTCCACAGGGATCATGGCTTCGCAGCCATAAGTCATCCTGAATGGGGTCTCACCAGTGGCTGTTTGGGTCGTCGTTCTGTAAGCCCAAAGTACATAGTAAAGTTGCTCGACCCAGTTCGGGCCGGCCTCATGCATTCTTTTCTTCAACCCTTCAAGGATGACTTTGTTGGCCGCTTCTGCTTGGCCGTTGGACTGGGGATGTTCTACTGAGGCGAAGTGGTGCTTAATATGAAGGCCGGTCATCATTGCCTTGAAAGTTCCGTCGGTAAACTGCGTCCCATTGTCGGTGACGATTTCCGCCGGGATTCCAAACCTCGCTATTATGGTCCGCTCCAAGAACTTTTGAACGCGAGCTGAGGTGATGGTGGACAACGGTTCGGCCTCGATCCACTTGGTGAAATAGTCGACGGCCACTATTAGCCATCGCATTTGACCCTCTGTAGCTTTAAATGGCCCCAAAAAGTCCATGCCCCATTTGTAAAATGGCCATGGTGTAGTGATCAGACTGAGCTCGGACGGGGGAATCCACACTATCTTTGCATGCCTTTGGTAGACATCACATTTCTTAACATGTTCTGCCGCGTCGGCTTTCATCGTCGGCCAAAAATAGCCTGCGCGGAGAACTTTTAGTGCCAAAGCTTTAGCCCCCATATGTTGTCCGTTGATCCCTTCGTGTACTTCCGAGAGCACATACTCAGCTTGGTTGGAGTCCAGAGACAATAATAACGGACTGTGTAGACCTCGACGGTATAGTTCCTCGTTGAGGATTACGTACATAGCCGATTCCCGGATCAGCTTCTTTGCTTCTACCTCCTCATCTGGGACGATTCCTCGCTCTAAATAGTTGACGATCGGTCTCCTCCAGTCGTCGGCCAGAAGTATAATCATGACGGACGCTGGTTGAGCGAGCTCTTGCTGGACAACCGTCCTGTGGTTTCCTACCCCTTTCGTACTGGCCAACTTTGATAGGATGTCGGCCCGGGCGTTTTCTTCCCTCGAAATATGGGCGACTACCACTTCGTCAAATTCTACCATGATTTCTTTCACCCTTGCTAGATATTTGGCTAGCAAAGGACCTCTGGTCTGATATCTGCCCTCGATCTGTGCAGAAACTAGCTGTGAGTCGGTAAAAACGTTGACCCTCGTCGCTCCTTGTTCCTTCACCTGCTTCAATCCTGCAATCAAAGCTTCGTATTCCGCCTGATTATTCGAAGTCGGAAAATTGAGCTGGAGGGATTGCTCAAGGGATACTCCATCGGGATTTTCGACTATGACTCCAGCTCCACTCCCCTTCGCGTCAGACGAACCGTCGACGTACACTTTCCACACCTTGTCTGTCTGTTGAGTGACCGACGTCGGTGTCAACTCTACAATGAAGTCGGCCAAGGCTTGTGACTTTATGGCATGGCGGGCTTCGTACTGGATGTCGAATTCAGACAACTGGATGGCCCAGTTCATCATCCTTCCAGCCAAATCCGGCTTGTGCAATACTTGTCGAATGGGTTGATTTGTCCGGACGACGACGGTATGGCTCTGGAAGTACGGGCGGAGCCTCTTTGCTGTGGTGAGTAAGGCAAAAGCCACCTTCTCCAGCTTTTGGTATCTCAGTTCTGAGTTTTTGAGAGCTCGGCTTACAAAATATACCGGGCGCTGGGTTTTGTCCACTTCTCTGACCAAGACGGCACTGATGGCTTCTTCACCGACCGAGAGGTACAAGATGAGCGTCTCCCCTGGTTCTGGTTTTGATAAAACCGGGGGTGAGGCCAAGCATGTCTTTATCTGTTGAAATGCCTCTTCACATGCTGAATTCCATCCAATCTTGGCTTCCTTTTTTAACAGCTTGAAAAATGGAAGAGCCTTCTCCG
>PYAF01002421.1:379377-396547 GCA_007407185.1 Glycine tomentella | reverse complement strand
AAAAAAACTTATCGACACAAAGTAATTAAGTTAATCAAGCATTTATTATCATTATTTTTGAAATGAATATTTAGAATTTTTAAAATATAACTAGGTAGAATTTCTAAAATATAAATAGGTAGTAGTAATTAGTAAGTCGTGGATGTTGGAACCAGATGAACATATGTAAAGAATAATTAATGTATATAATTGCAGAGTTATTATTTGAATTAATTATCATATAGTTCAACTAATTATCTTGAAAATTAACACTCGAAAAAAAAAACACGAAATGAGCACTGGAATAATTTCAAGAAAAAAAAAATTATTGATCTGTAGGTCATTTGTGCAATTGCCTATCACGCTTGTTGTCTGCTACGAGCACAAGAGATATCTCTTTGATTAGGATTTTTTATTGAACGATGGCCAAGGAAAAAAAATGGAACGTATTCAGATAGAAATGAATTTGAAAAAGTAATATGTAAGATTCTTTTTAAATTTATGTAATATATCCATACATATAGGATAGTGGGGAGATGAAGATAAAATTTATGTTATTTGGTAATTCGGATTCTTTTCTTATTTATTTATATAATCATATTCAATAGTTTAAAAGTTATTTTAAAGAAGGAGTTGAATTCACTTTAAAAAAAAGGAGTTGAATTGGGAATATAAAATGATTTAAGATTTATGAAGGTAGTATAATATTTTATTGGTCATAATTATAAAAAATAGGTATAAATTATTTTTTATCTTTAATTATTATGATGTCTATTAATGATTATACTCATTTATCCATCGAAGTGAGTATATATATTGAATAAAATATCCTCATTTGTTAAACTTGAAAAATAATTATTTCTTAAATCATTTAATGTATGATGAATTCTGTGGTATGGTTCATGGGTGCACTGGTATCAAACTATCAATGCCTTCAAATATTAGTGTTTTGATTTTATCTTTCTTTTGCCTTTTCTTTTCTTTAATTATTATTTTGAAATTTAATTTATCATGCAAAAATAAAAGTTAAGAAGATTTTAAAGATGATAAAGAATAATAAAGTTTTGGAACCCGATAATGTTCCTATTGAAGTGTTAAGAGACTTTTGGAGATGTGGCAATAAAATGGTTGACCAATCCTTTTAATTAGATTCTTCAAACAAATAAAATATCTGATCTTAGAGGAAAAATATATTTGTGACTATTTACAAAAACAAGGAAGATATCCATAATTGTTCTAACTATAGAGGCATCAAGCTCATGAGTCATACTATGAAGTTGTGGGAGAGAGTTATTGAACATCACCTAAGGAGGGTGACTAAGGTTTCTGTAAATCAATTTGGATTTATGCCAAGAAGGTGTACCATGGAAGCTATTTTCTTGATGCGACAATTAATAGAAAGGTATCAGGAAAAGAAGAAAGACTTACATATGATGTTCATAGATATTGAGAAAGCATACGATAAGGTCTCAAGAAAAGTCTTATAGTGGACTTTCGAGAAGAAAAAGGTAGCATTAAAGTATGTTAATGCAATCAAGGATATGTATGATGTGGCTACTACATGTGTGAAAGCTTTAAGCTTGTAATGGAATATTAGGGTATTTCCTATCACGGTAGGTGTTCACCAAGGTTCAACTCTTAGTCCTTATCTCTTTGCCTTAGTGATGAATGAATTCACGAAAGATATTCAAGAGGAAGTGTTGTGGTGTATGCTTTTTGTAGATGATATCATGCTTATTGATGAGACCAAATATTATGTTAATAAGAAATTGTAATTGTAGAGAAATACTTTGGAGTCTAAAGGATTCATGATTAGCAAGAGTAAGGCGAAGTATATGAAATGTGAATTTTTGCGGGGAAGAGATGTTGATCAAGACACAATGCATCTACTTGGTCAAGAGGTACCTAAGAAAGATGTTTTTAGATACTTGAGATCAATTTTGCAAAAAGGTGGTGAGATTGTTGAGGATGTAAATCATAGAATCAGAGTAAGGTGAATGAAATGGCGGAGTACATTTGGTTTTTGTGTGACCGCAAAATTCTCCTTAAACTAAAAGGAAAATTCTATAGAACAATTGTAAGACCGACAATGTTATATGGAGTGGAATACTGACCAACACATAGGCAACATGAGCACAAAATAAGGGTAGCAAAAATGAGGATGTTAAGGTGGATGTGTGATTATACGAAGATGAATAAAATAAAAAATGAGGATATTCATCGAAAGGTAGCAGTAGTTCTGGTGTGTGAAAAGATGAGTGAGCATAGATTGAGATGGTTTGGACACGTTATGAGACGATCACTGAATGTTATTGTTAGAATAAGAGTTTGTTACCAAGAGCTTGACACAAATAGAGGTAGAGATCGACCAAAATTCACCTAAGGAAAGTTAGTTAAACAAGACCTAATAGAGTGAGATATAGATTGACGGTGTGTTTTAGGATGGAGTGGAGTAAAATTATAAGTTAGATGGAGGGTTAAACCTATTAGTATTTTTTTTGTTCAAGTTGTTTTCTTTTTTTAGTTTTTTTTCCTCTTCATTTCTCTCCTCATTTCACCCTTCTTTTATTTTAGCTTATTTTTCCTTTTTCTTTTCATCTCTATTTCTCTTTCTTTGTCTTATTTTAGATCTATTATTGAGTTCATCTAACACTGATTCCAATTAATTTGGATTAAAAGTGTCATTAATGTTGATATTATTGATGTAAATATAAAAGTTAAATTAATTAATCATGTTGAAGCCTCCAAAAATTCCTAAACATTAAAAAAAAAAAACTGTGAATGGAACTAGATCGAATCAAAGAAGGAAGGAAACCAAACTTTGAATTTCCACTGAATTAATCTATTTCAATTTTGAATGATTCCAAGTGAGACCAAAATTAAATTAATTATTGATACAGTACATTTTTGTATATTTGTTGAGTCCTAGCATAGGGGCTACATGTGGCGATGTGCATTAGAGAATGTCTTGTTCCATTTTGTATACGATATAATAAATAGATGATAATATAATAAATTAAGGCAGCTTTTATCATCCTATTACATATTTGACCTTGTTCATATATATATATATATATATATATATATATATATATATATATATATTATTAGCTCCATG
The DNA here is from genome assembly GCA_007407185.1 of Glycine tomentella. Classification (NCBI taxonomy): domain Eukaryota; kingdom Viridiplantae; phylum Streptophyta; class Magnoliopsida; order Fabales; family Fabaceae; genus Glycine; species Glycine tomentella. The sequence goes on along the minus strand of PYAF01002421.1, from coordinate 393,450 downwards.
TTAGTAGGAGTTGGAGACCTCTCCCATTCAACTTTCTTATTCTTTCTACATTTGCAAAGCTCAGCACGCCAAAAAAGGAATAGAGGTACTAAATTAAATTTATATACGTTTTCATTTGAAGCCAAATACCAACTGATGGTCTAATGCTTAGTGAAGAAAAGGCAATGAGGACAGAAGTAATTGTGATTGAGACTTTTTTATGCTTTTACATATAGGACAGAATTAATGTTTTTGTTCTCTTCTTTTATTACTTCATCGTAAATTCGTAATTCACTTTTTGTTTCTCAGGTATATGGCTATTTTTTCATTCTGTGAAGCCATATTTTTATCTTGGAATGACAACGCCGTATATGATTCGAATTGAAAGATTCATCACTATCAAATAAAAATAAAAGACTCCATTATTAATCAATGTGGTTTGGCACGTTATGCAACAACTAAGAAAAAACAATAAGATAGATAAATAAATTAATCTGACCCTAGTTTTTTTTAAATGATAATGCCAATTATCTGTCTATTTTTTGCAGGATTTTTTATTGTGTATTATTTTATAAGTTTAAGATAATGTTAATTATTATCTTTTAAATTATGCTGTTATTTCTATATAATTTTAAAATATTTATATCTAATAAAGATAGTACTGAAAATCATTTTTTTGATAGGGTATAAAGTAAAAATAATAGTAAAAATCATATTTTCTACCATTTCAAATAACTTTCCTAGAATGTCAGCATCGTCATTAGTCTCAAATGGTAGAAAATGTGATTTTTGCAATTTTTTCCTAGTAAAAGTAATTTTAAATGAATGAAGATTTTTATTTTATTTTATTTTATTGATAAATGGGAAATATTAATTTAATTTTATTTTCAATCTTTGTATTATCTTCTCAAATAAATAGATAAAAAAGAATGGAAAATATTATTGAAAAAGTATATCATGTAATCTTTTAACAACATAACATTTCTCTTCTTTTAAGATATGTTGCCAAATGTTGGTGCCTTTATATTGCTCTTGGACTTGAATTATAAACACATCATATTTTTTACCATTACAAATAACTTCCCTAGAATGGCAGCATCGTCATTAGTCTCAAAACCAATGGACAAACTTTTCAAGAATGAATTTTAAAGCAAAATATTTTAATAAAAGGCATTAATTGTGTCAGCGAAACAAATAAATAATCTGCAAACATTTGAATTCAAATCTTTTGTTTTTATTGAATTACTTACTACTTGTCTTCCGTTTTCAAACATCTGAACGCCAACTAGACAAAGGTGCACAGCAACTGCAACTTCCAACCTTGTCAAGGCACTTCATCTATCACCAAATCAAACATTTCGAGCAAAAACAGGTTTTTCTTCTTCCAACACAAACACAAACAAACACAACTCAATCTACCTTGTACTCGTGACTCAACTCTTCATCTAACACTAGCTGAGTTCTTAGCTTATTGAAGAAAATTTGTGTTGACCCAATTTTTGTTTCCTTGCATTTTCACCACATAACGGTAATTATATCCTTGTTGGGTGGCTTTTCACTATACCCTTTTGGATCATCTTCCTTCATGTCATTTTTTAGGCTTCCAATCATTAAGTTTTGGTTGAAAGACTGAGGCTTTGGTGATTTTTGCTTGAAGGGATAATCAAAGTTTGATTTTTGAATATTTTTTCTAGAGAGAAGAGAAGCCGAGGTGATGGTGATGAAGCAGAGAGATGAAGAGCTCTCTTTGTTCCTCGAGATGAGGAGGAGAGAGAAAGAGAATGAGAAAAACAACCTTCTTCTGCTTCAAAACTCTGAGGAACTTCATTTGTCCAATTTGGGTATGTTTTTCTGTTTTCATGTTTTGTGTGGCACTTGTTATGTTCTGATTAATGTTTATTTATGTTGCTTGATTACAGAATCCAATCATGGGGGCTCCATGATTTCCAAGATCGTGTCTTCGGTGCCACCAAGGAAGAATGGAGTTGAAGAGTTTTTGAATTCAGAGATTGACAAGTCTGACTACGAATGGTAATTTTGGACTTCAACTTTTGATTGCTGATGGGTGTGCGTGATTTAGCTGTACGAGTTTATAGATCTTGAAAATTCTAATTAATTGAATTAAAGTTTTGTTGAGCATTTGGTTTTGTATTTAATCTGATGTAAGAGAAAATTCTTCTAGTCTAGATGGAAGCAGTCACAATAGTGATGTGAAACGCCATTTACATTGCCAAATGATTAGTGAATTTTTAAAATGATTAAAGTGCATGGTCGCCATTTGAGGTTACTTCTGAAGCTGAAAAGTGTTTTTTCCCCCTTGAATTTTTGTCAATGACATTTTCTTGTCGCGCATGTAGCTCCAACTTCCACCCTTTATGTTCCTGTTCTTTTCTTATTAATGATTCACGAGAAATGATTCATAATTAATTCGCTTCTCAAACATTTTCTCTGATAATCAAACTCTCCTTGCAATCAATGGAGCTTTTCAGTTTCCCATTTTTAATGGCGAGCTTGAGTATGGTGGTGAATGTTTTCTCCAAAGGAAACAAGTAGTTAACATCAAGTTTTACTTTTCATGTATCCTCTTCCGAAATTGATGTCATATTCGCAGAAAAGAAAATCTATGATCACCTTAATCTTAATGAAAACCTTTAGTGTAGGTATCAGAAATGAATTCAATATTTTTTTTGCACTGATTTGAAAACCCTTCATGCTGAAAAGAACCAAATTGCATTGCATAACACATACATAAGCAATAGAGCCATGCCGTATGTCTTTTACCTCATTCCTAGTTTGCATCTATATTACGTTACCATTTTTGTCCATCATAGTTACATACTTTATTGACATCAAGATTTCTGTTATCAGGCTTCTTGCACCACCAGATGCACCACTTTTTCCTACTTTAGAGAAAGAGTCACAAATATCAGTAAAGAGTGAACAGGAGACTCGTAATGCTCGCACTACAGCTTTAAAACCTAGGGTAAGAACCATTTAATATGAGATTTGGATGTTGTTGAACCAAATCAATTGGTTGGATGCATATAGTGTACATAACAGTTAGCACAGCACTTTGCCATTATAATTCCTCTATCTGTACCAAAACCTTGAATTCTTTTGAATTTCAACTAGAGAAATGCTAGCAACACACCCTCTCACACACTCCTTCTAAAACGCTCTTTTATTGGTTAAAATTTATTGAAAACTACAAAATCATGAGTGAAACTTATTAAATAAGAAGCATGACCCATGATTTAATTTTTGAGATTTCCAATAAACTTCATCCTGTATAATAGAGGGTGTGTTCAAAAGAGTATGTTGCTGGCATTTCTCTTTCAATTATTAGTAATGGATTATGTTGTTCTAGCTGATTTAATTGATAAAATACTTGTTCTAGCTGATTTAATTGATAAAATACTTGCAACTTTCTTGTTATGCTGTATCTTGTATTGCAGTTAGCAAATATCCAAGCAGATCCTGCTTCAAGAAGCAAAGTAGTTTCGAAGCATCATGCATCAATGCCAGGACTAGGTTCTTCCACAAATGGTAGTAGGAGACCTTCATCATCTGGGGGTCCAACCCCAGCCAGTTCAAGATCTTCAACTCCATCTGGAAGGCCAATATTACCTTCAACAACCAAATCCTCTAGGCCATCCACACCTACCTCCAGGGCCGCCTTACCATCTGCAAAGTCAACAGCTCCACCGGTGAGATCATCCACTCCTACAAGATCCACTGCCAGGTCCTCAACACCTACTACAAGACCTTCCTTGGCACCTCCGAAGACATCTCAAAGATCAGCAACACCAACACTTAGATCATCAACCCCATCAAGGGCATTTGGAGCATCTGCTCCTCCTCCTAGACCTTCATCAGCATCGAAAGCACGCCCTGGCCCTGTAGTTGCTCAGAATTCGGTGCAATCACGCGGCAGCTCTCCCTCGGTGAGATCTAGCTCATGGGAAGCCTCACAAATGCCCGGTTTCTCACTTGATGCTCCTCCAAATTTGAAGACATCATTGTCAGATAGACCTGCTTCAGCCACTAGGACTAGGCCTGGTGCACCGAATTCTAGATCATCTTCTATTGATGCCAGCAGCAATGCAAAATCTAGAAGGCAGGCAAGTACCCCTTCCAAAGGAAGAACTACAACAGGGCTGGTCCACAATAATCACACCTCTATGCAAGTTTTGAGTAGAGCCCGTTTCACTGATGGAGATGACGAAAGCCCAGTTGTGATTGGGACAAAGATGGTTGAAAGAGTAGTGAACATGAGGAAACTGGCCCCCCCAACACATGAAGACCACCATTCATCTCGTGAGAATTCTTATGGAAAATCTTCTTCTGGTAGCTCTGGATTTGGAACTACACTTTCAAAGAAGTCTTTGGATATGGCAATGAGGCATATGGTATATCCATTTATTCCATTACTCATGTTTTTATCTGAAATCAATTAGAGTATGTAGTTTTAATTAATGATCATGAGAAAGATATTAATGCTTTCAATTGTTTAACCTTGGTACATGCCTTGAAGTAAAAGATAGTAATTCAATCTGTTCTTTATATGTCAATAACATGGCATGTCCATATTCCCATGTATGACATTAAGTAACAGAATGACTGTAGAAAGAATTTTATTTTATTGCTTCAGTAGATTGACATTAATTTTAGTGTTGATATATAGTAAGTACATTTGAGATATAGTGGAAGTATGTTAGAACTTGCAACAAAGTGTTGACACAGACAAAGATTTCTGAATATCTGAATTAGATTACAATTTTTAAACAGCACATAAAGTGTATTTGAATTCAAATGTGTATAATACATTATGCTGCAATAAATAACGTATACACTGATTTGACATAAACATGGAATCATTCACTTGTGTTTCATATTAGGCAACTTTACAAGTGTGTTGGTTTCTCTTCCACAGGACATAAGGCGAAGCATCCAAGGTAATATGCGGCCTCTTGTGACAAGTATTCCAGCTTCCTCTATGTACAGTGTTAGATCAGGTAGTTCCTCAAAGAGCAGGACAGTGAGTGCTTCTGATTCTCCACTTGCCACAAGCAGCACTACCAGCTCTGAACCAAGTGTTAATAACAGCTCCAAATCTTATGATGGAAGTGAGGTTGAAGAAAATGATTTTGCAAGTGAGAGGGGAAACTCTTGATGGGAATCATCATCCATGATGGGCTAGACATGATCATCATCACTGCTCTTGCCACTTTATTTGTATGTGGTACAACAAACAGCACCTATATATTCATGTGATACCATGTTTCCAAAAAGAGTGCTAGTGAAGAAAGTTTGTAGTATAGTGGTGCATTGTCTCTGTGCCTGCTAGAGTTGTGATACAATAGAAGTGTGCCTCGAGACTTTTATGAGCTTTATTGTAGGAAAGCACTTAAAGCATGTTTGTGTCACGAGGATTGTTTGTACCGAACCTTGAACTACCAATTTACAATCTCGTTCAATTTTTACACACTAAATCTACCTGATTCTGCTTTGTTGGTTAGGAAAAAAACTGAAAGGAAAGAAAAAGCACAGAAAAGAGATAAATTTTTAAGTTGTTTGGTAAAAGAAAATAGATGTTAAAATGACATAAATATCCTTAATTATGGAATATGATATATTATATGACATAATCCTTGAGTGAACAATATTTTCAAGAAAACTATTTTGGCCACTGCATATATTACTTTCATTCTTATTTATAAGACTCATTTAAAGTAATGTTTGTTCCTTTTTATAAGATTCAAGTTTGAAGTAAATTCTATAAAAGTCAAGTTATATCAAGTGAAGACCAGTTTATCAATAAATTCTGTTTTGATGGCCATGCGGGGGCAGGAGTTTATAGTGTACTTTTCTCTTTGCCTTGTTTGTACTTCTTAAAACTTGGTATTACTGGAGTACTGGTGTTATGGTTCTTATCTTTATAAGAGAAAGCTGGGCCAAATATTTTTTATATAGAGTCTCTTAAAAAAACATGTAATATCTTTATACATACGAGAATATGAAGTTTTTCTTTTAAATTAATTGGATGAGCTTTTGGAGCTTGTGCTGGAGATTAACAAGAAGTTAACAATTCACGTACATTTCTGAAACAATTCAACTACATCTATCATGCATTCTCTTATACCTTCTTAAACGTGTGATCTCAGTTTTTTTTTTTTTTTTTTTATTGCTTAAACAATTGAGCTACGTGTCTTTATGTTACTTTCTTTTTATCATTATTACTTTGTTGTTTACCTATAGTTTTTGTGTATCTATATTTTGATTTTACTTTTGTACTTTTTATTATGCATTTCTTATGCCTTCTTGAACGCGCTCTCAGTTTTTTCTATTACTTTGGTTTTTTAAGTATATGATTTTAATAATTTTAGTTATTTTTATTATCATTAAAATATTTTATGTAAGTTTAATTAATATTTTATTTTGTAATTGTACTTTGTATTTGACTAGATAGTATTTTTTTTTAAAATTATCAAACAACTTTTATATTAAAATGTGTTTTTAAGCCAAAAAAGAGAGGAGATAATTGACATTATCTGTCTTCTTTTCTTTTTCAAATATTTTAAGTTTTAACTTAGAACTAGCTTTGAAGTTAAACAAAAAGTCACTGGGCAAACATACGCGCGTTGATATGTTATCACATACTTACATAAAATTAAGACCAAAACACATTAAACATAATTTTTTTTAAAAAAAAAGTCACATTTGTTTATTGCTCTTAATCTGTTAACTAGTTAATTTTTATTGATTACTATTAACAAGTCAATAATAATCTCTACTATCTTCTCAGAATTATATTTGCAGAAATATCAGTTATATATAAAAAGAAATGAATCTGCTCAATCACTAAAAAAAATAATGTATTTCTGGCTGTTTTAGTCTGGCGGTCTCACTAACAGCCACAAATGTTATAATTTTTTTAAAAAAAGTTAATAACATCACCACCAATTGGCACAACTGCTAAAATGCCACGATTTGAAAAACAATTTGGCAAAATGCCACACAGGTAAAAAAAATTGTCAAACTGCCACATTGCCATTTTCGTTGGACACCTAGGCGGATTAGGTGGCATTACGTGGCATGCTTTTTGGCCACGTGGCAAGCTGGGAGTGGATGTGTAATTCACTGGGGTTGACCGTGAATTACGTTTATTGACCAGACTCACTTTTGGGTCAGCAGACGTGGCAATCCGTGAATGGAGGTGTAATTTGCAATGATTAGCAGCGGATTTGGTAAGCTTTTGACACATGGCATGCTGCTGTTAATTTGGTAAAGGGTACAACGAATTAGGTTAAAGTAATTTGCTCCACTGCATAGCGAATTTAGTTCTATTTATACTACCCCATTCCAAATCACCGGACATCTTCTAATTGTTGTGCTGAAATATTTGATTTCAGTCTTTCTAAATTTTCATTCTGAAAGACATCTTCTCTTCTTCTAAAGTATTTGATATGGTATTTTATAAATTTTCATTCTGAAACACGTTCTTCTGTTAGTTTTTTTTTAATTTAAGCAAAATGAGTGCTAATAAAAATGGTTTAATAAACATTGTCTATTATAATGGGAGTAGATACGTTGGGCCTAACGGTCAAGTTTTTGAAGGAGAAAGTAAAGTGTTTCGTATGCCCCCAGGATGCAGCCACCGTGATCTGATGAAAATGATTTACAAGAAGTTGAGATTACAACGTGGACAATCTGTCTCTCGATTGACTGCTAGATGTGTATCGGGCAACCCGGTGCAGTGGGTTGCTGTTGATATTGTAGATGATGACGATGTAGCGTTAGTTACAGACGCTTGCATATCAGACGGAGCAAACCCAAGATTTATCGAATTGTATGCAGAATTAAACTGTGGGGGACAATCAAGCAGTCAACATTGTGTGCAGCCCAACAAGTCCATTGACATAAACAGAGAGCCATTGGTGTATCCGGAAGATAGAGATGTATCCCAATCACCACCAATACCAACCCAACAAATGGATTATGAAGATAAGTATATATCGCCCCAACCAGCACCAGCAAGTCAATCAATGCAAAATGAAATGGTGTCGGCCCACGACCCAGTTTTGCCTATGGATAGTTCCGAGGACGAGGTGAACGAAGGTGTTGTTCCAGACGGTGACTCGTCAGATACAGACGTAGACGGTGACTTCGATCGTGGTTTTCCAATTCCTTCTCCGGGCATTGTCGGAATGCAAGACCCACTGCAGGGTCAAGGTATGGATGCACACTTTTTTGTCATTCAGTAGTTATTAAATTACTGTAGGTTTAATAGAAATTAGAAAAAAGATCATGAATAAAAATTGTAAAAACTTTTATACAATTATTCAATCATAATTCATTATATGTAGTATTTATTGACTTTTAAATAATTTAAATGATATTTTATGATCAAATATGAATATAATTATATTTTACACTGTTACTACATAAATATTAAAGTCTAAAAATTATTATTTTTTATGTAAAATATTTTTATATTCTTAATATATTGACTGTTACGAAAAAGGTTGACCATTTGACATTGCAAACAAAACAGTTATAAAGAATTAAGTAGGGCATTACCTTTGTGAATTGTGATCCCTACAAGCCAAGTAACCAACCCAAATCCGGTACCTACTACTATTTAATGTAGTTTTGGCAAAGATTGCGTATTAGGAAACTTAAACGAAAGTTTTATAAGCACGTGTCTTCGAAATAAATATAAGTGTTAGAAATTCAATGAATAATTTTTTTAATTAATCATGAAAAAGTATTTCATGAACAATGTGTGATATGTCTAATGATATAGGAGACGACAGCGTTCCATTTTGGTCTGACGTAAGGCATTACACACTATTAATTGGGCATATCCAGACCAGGAGTCTGGTGATATGGAAGGAGGTCAAATACCTAACTGGCAGATGGGTCAACAACTATATAAGAATCAGGTGTTTGAGACCAAGTGGGATGTGCAATTGGCTATAAAACAATATTGTATGGTTGATCATCGCACTACCATAGTAGAAAAAAGTGATACGAAAAGACTTATAATGGTTTGTGAAAATCATTTTGACGGTTGTCCGTGGAAGATGCGGGCACATCAAAAAAAGGGTGGCACTGAATGGGTTGTAGGCATATGGAACAACGAACACACATGTGTCGGTCAGAATCTTTCTTAAGATCACAAGCAGCTTGATTCAAATTTCATATGTTCGATGATCTTAGGTACGTAAAATAAATTAAATTGAAGTTTGGTTATTGGTTACAATTTTTTAATGTATTATTGTATGATGAAATGCAGAAATGATTAAGGAGGATCCCAGTGTTAAAATTGGGTTAATTCAAGAAAGGATAGCAACAATGGTCGGATTTCATATATCATACACGAAGGCATGGAAGGCAAAGCAAAAGGCAATTGTGAAGGTTTTCGGAGATTGGGATGAGTCCTATGCATTTTTGTCAAGGTGGTTGGGATACATGTTAAATTTTTCTCCTGGGTCTGCATACAAGCTGGATTTGAACGACCATTTTATTGATGACCTAGTTGACGGAAGTGCTAAGGTGTTCAACAGGATGTTCTGGACTTTCAAACAGTGTTGCGATGCTTTCAATTATTGCAAACCAGTGATAAGCATCGACAGAACCCATTTATATGGAAAATATCGAGGAACACTGCTGATTGCAACATCAGTTGATGGAAACAATTATGTCCTTCCACTTGCATTTGCGATTGTTTCCAGAGAGAGTATCGACAATTGGTTGTGATTTTTGGCATTGATTCGGATACACGTTACGTAGAAAGAGGGAATTTGTCTTATTTCAGATCGGCATGCGGGCATAATTACCGCTGTAAACAATGTCGAACTGGGATGGCATCCACCAAAGGCGTACCATGTTTATTGCATTCGTCACCTGGCCAGTAATTTTAATCACAAGTTTAACAATGTCGTCTTCAAGAAACAATTGAAGAAATTAGATATGTTTGTCCATTAGAAGGCAATGTTATTATATGCAATTACTCCATTGATGTTATGTGTTGATTGTGACCTTTTGTTTGTATTTGCAGCCTATACAACCTCGCGCCTAGATTTTGATGCGGGATTAGAAACATTTAAAGAATCAAGCCCTCAAATAGCAACATGGGTTGATAATATCCCAAAGGAGAAATGGAGTATAGCCTATGATGACCAGGGAAGTAGGTTTGGTCACATGACAACCAATCTTTTAGAGTGTTTTAATAAGGTACTTAAAGGAGCAAGAAGCCTTCCTATTACGTCCCTTGTGTAGTTCACATACGCTCGCTTAGTAGCATACTTTGTCGCACATGGTCAAGAGGCACGTGAGGAGATGGCAAGGGGTAATCATTTCTCCAAGCTAGCATGGCAAAAATATACGAGGATGGTGGATAAATCGGCAACACACTATGTCACTTGTTTTGACTCAGTTAGGACGAGGTTTAAGGTTCAAGAGACGTACAACATACGGACTCATACGGGCGGGAAAAAATGGTCGGTGTTGTTAGCTAAACGAAATTGTCAATGTGGTGAGTTCATTGCCTATAGGTTTCCGTGTAGTCATGTTATTGCAGCTTGTCGATCCACACACCACGATCCCAGGCAATATGTTGACCCTGTATATAGTGCCGCCTACCAATGTCAAGTGTATTACCGCAATGGTATCCAATTGGAAATGAGGACTTCATACCACCAGCTGGACCACCCATTGTTATACCAGATGTGTCACTGAGATGGAAAAAAGGAAGACCAAACAGTACGCGCATACGCAATGAGATAGATTCGCGTGAAGGGTCAACAACGCGTACCAAATGTGGTTATTGTAAAGTTGTCGGTCACAATAGGCGTAACTGCCCTTCAGTCAACCAACCCAATTGATGTACTAGCTGGTTATCATCATGTACTACGCTTGCATTAAATAATAAACATATCAAATCAAATTAAGTAGTGTCCATTGTCATGCAATAAACATTAAACTAAAATAGTGTGTCATATAGTCGACCATAATAATGCGTGAAACACAACATAAATAAACATTAAACAAACAATTACAATTTAAGTCCATAGTAGCTACATAAAAAAAATAAGTCAGTCATGTTGTCCTTGGTCTTCATGGTATCCTCCACAACGGCTCATGTTATGCTCGTATGATGACAGATTACATCGAAATCGTGTTCTCCTAACCGGATTTCTCCTAATGATGCGGTCAGGGTCATCGTCACCATCGTCATCGTTGCCTTCATGTCCCTCACCCATAGCCGCCAATATCTCATCCGTCGAATACGAGGCGAAACTGGGGGAATGTGCTGAGTCAGGCGGATGTGCCGTAGGGGTCGACATTCCTGCATCCTCATATGGCGTTGGAGCACTGGGTCTATAACAATCCGCAAGTGTCTCTGAACCGCATGCGAATTGCAACCCAGCTGAACTGTGGCTACTTGCACCGGGCACAGCAGAACTAGGGCCAGCTGAACTAGGGCCTGCGAAACTAGGCCCAACTGCATACATAGGATATGCAAATTGGAATCCGGACTGCGGCATCGACGGTGGTGGAAACCAGGGAGGGTACTGTGAACCAGGAACTTGCTGTGGTGGCCACCAATATTGTTGAGAAAGTCCCGTCGGGTACCCTGGTGCGTAGAACATGCCAACAGGACGTGGAGGAAGAGGCGGTACAACAACAGGTGTGTCCGCAACTGCTGGAGTAGCGTGGTGTAGGGGTAACCCCTCGTGGCGCGCACGCCGGTTTCTGCGAACAACTGGAGGTGGGGCCTCAGTCTGACGAACAACGGGCGGTGGTGCGGCATCTCCAGCATCAGTTAATCTTTCTACATCATCGCATGCGGACAGACATCGAACTGCCTCCTGGTAGATCTGGCTCATGTTAAATGAGCCTTGAGCCTCAGGTGAAGCCATGTGAACAACTGTCTCGACTCGATCAGCCTGCACAGCAGGTTTAATTAGTCAATTATAAAACTCTATTATCTACAAAAATATGTCATAATATGTAAGTGCGTACCACATGTGCATGTAACGCGGCTCTGCGGGTCATCCACCGACGGGTAACAGAGTAATACCACTGCATGTACTCACTGTTAACTGATAGGTAGCCGTCTCTCCGCATAGGCTGCACGTTCTGCACCACAAGTCGATCTCTTCCTCCCCATTGGGTTATGAAAAATGCGTGTCGCTCAGTCCAATCAACGTCTATCTTCCCCATTATGCTGATCGTCAGCAGCTCACTATAGTTGAGCGGATCTTCTGGAATAGGCTGATCAAACCCAAACTGACGTAAAACTCTATCCGGCTGCTGGTATACAACAACCTCATAACAAATAAGCGGACAAACCGCCAACCATCTCTGAGCCACGTCAGCCTCCGGTGGATGGACCATGTCGACAAGGTCGTACGGCCTCCAACGTATGTTTCGGCGGCGCATGACATCAATATGATGCCGATATCTACGTATGTTTGTAAACACGGTTTGTCGCGTCGTGTATACATTAAACCTGTAACAACAAAGTCCAGCATTAACAATATACAATGGTAATACAAACTACCGTACTAAAACACTACCACACAAAAAACAATACCTATGGCCGTAGATCTCGCGATCTAAGTCTTGCTGATCCTGCAGATGGGGAAGGGTAGGAGAGATCGTCGGGAATCGCGTCCAAACCCACAGCTGCAACAACAAAGCACACCCACCCATCTCACGACGCGATGGACGGGTAGCCTTGCACAACTCCCTATATAAGTATCCAAGAACCGCAGACCCCCAACTGAATGTTCCAGTGTGTTGGAAATCATCCAGGTGTAACAAGTAGTGAGCGGGCACAAAGCTCGAAGCGGTGTCAACAAACAGCATACCGCCTAAGATGCGTAATATCAACGCACGTGTGTATCGTCGCCGTCCTACTTCTGTGTCGGCATGGACCGCATAATCACCAAACTGGTCCCGTAAATAGTGAAGCCCCAACAAACCGTCGTGCATATCCCGACCAGCAGGCGGCTCAACCCCTAACAAATCACCAATAATAGCCCGCAAGTTGTGTTGTCGGTGACGCCTAGACACAACATGACCATCGGTCGGCAACCCCAAAAGATGATGTACATCCTCTAGGGTGATTGTGACCTCACCCATCGTCATATGAAACGTACGTGTCTCCGGCCGCCATCGCTCGACAAGCGCAGACACAAGGTGATGATCGATCTAAACAACAAATTTAACGAAATCAGTTTAATATACATTACAATACATTCAAAACACCAAATTGCAAGTTAACAGTTGTCTTCATATCCTTACCTCGTGATTGCGCAGACGCGCAATGTGATAAAATCCTGCCTCCCTAAGCCATGGCTGGATCTCCTCAGGTATACCCTGGTGATCGTGTGTCGCGGCGTGCCTAACATTAAGAACACGATCCCGCATGGTTGCATCCCCTTGGGAATTCCACACATAAGTAGAAATATGTTTCTCCTGTAGTGTAAGGAGACTCCGCACGGATGGACCGAGGTCAATCACACTCATCATGGACTCCGTCGACGAGGTGGATGGAACATGTTCATCGTGATCCATGGCTGTATGTAAAAGCTTTTTTCACAAAAATTCCATAAATTAATACATACAAAATTTTTACATACACTTATTTTACAAATTATAAAATTAGTTATAATATTGTTAGTTAAAATTTATGGTAATGCTTTCAAACTTTTCTTCAAGACGACATGATAGGTTACTAGCACATACAAGCAATCTTTAATTATTAAATCTTCAATTATTATTTTTGTTATATTTTGCATGATTTATATTAAATAAAATCTTTAATTATAATATTTATTACATCAAATCTTTAATTATTAAAAATTTTAATTATAATTTTTAATAAATCTTAAAATATTATATTTTTGCTTTTAACGTTTTGGCTTTTTAAATGTTTTAAATTATTGTTTTGTTTAATTTTTTAAAATATGTTGTTTATGAAATGTTTATAAAATAATTTTATTTATTATTTAAGAATTTGGTAATTAATATGTATTTAATATTTTTGTTTTATTTTTTATGTTTTATTTAATATTAATT
>PYAF01002421.1:355129-371717 GCA_007407185.1 Glycine tomentella | reverse complement strand
GTCCGTCGACCACCAGCCACCTACAATGCCACTCAAACCTACCCTCTCCGACCTTCAACACTTCGAAGCTCAACAAACTGACCAACATTCAATGACACCAACAGAAAAAGCAAGTTACACACAGCTGAGGTTATTTTTGCCATTTTAAAAATATAATATAGTGTATAAGAAAACTATATAGTGTATATAGCAGATGCCATAATGCATTTCTGCACGTAATTAATAATGGCAATGTGAATTGGTATCTGTATTTAATTCTTAATTATAAAATAATCTTGACATTAGTATAAACTATTTTATAATGACAAAGAAAGCTTGAAGTAAAATTTTGACTTCTGTGCATTACGTGTGGGTGTTAGCAAACCCCATAATTTTTAAAAGGATTTTTTTCTTCTCAAACTACGAATTTAAAGAAGTAAAATGCTAACACAGGTATATGTACTGGAATTAAGCCAATATAAATCAGATTTCTTTTATTCAATCTAAAGATCAACTTGTAGAGATATGTTGACGAAATCAAGCAAAATGTTTTACAACTCACTCAGTTACTCGACAAGTTGAATATCAAAGATATTTATGCTTTAACTTGAAGAAAAGTGTTGACGTGATCTGTAAATAGGTAACTGGTAAGTTTAAGCAGTAAATTTGTTAATGCTTTATATTATAAAAATCCCTGTGATGCAGTGGTATCCCAATGTTTTAAGGCCATTCTATTTTACTTTCTCTATTACTATTTATAAGATCTAAATTTAAAATGATACTTTGATCATTTTTATAACATTCAATTTATTATTTTTTTATTAATTATTTTTCAATTAAAAATACTTGAAAAGAAAAATATTGACAAACAATCAAAAGAAAGAAAAGTATTAATTACATGGATAATTTTGAAAAAATTATAAATTTAAGATAAATTTATTATTATTAACTAAATTAATCACTTTTCTTAATCTTAATAAATTAATTAATTGAATCCTATACACAATAACATCACTGTACAAATTTACTACTTTATATATATATATAGATCAGTCATTAATTATTGTAAAGTGCATCATCTCTATACACATCGTATTGTATTAGAAGCAATGTATATGAATGAAGAAAGCAACGTTTTTACTGTCCTCTATTTAACACGAAGATGAATCAATTAATTAAATCCATATCCAGGGTGATTAATTAATTATCTGCTGGCGGTCGCATTGTGGTGCATGGTACGTTCCGTTTTATCGAGCCTCCCTTTATATTACCTTATTTTATAGAGCTACTATGCAATAATGCATTTCTCTATATTTTTATCAATAAATATTAGTTTAATAATTTTTATTAGTGAAAGATTCAAGATTTAAATTCATGATCTTATCTCCACTCTCTTCGCTACAAAGTCTCCATTGTAACACATGCATCTCTATATATGTAATAATATGCTAATGTGAATGGTATTTAATATAACCTGTATTTAAACTTTAGTTTGAAATAATCTTGGATTTAGCAAGATTTTGTACAAACTATTTTATACGCATAAAATTTAGATATAGATTCTTAATTGTTTTTAATGTTGTTATCCAACATTAAAAAAAATTAATGTTGCTATCCAGAATTGGAGTTTTACATTATCTTTAATTTCTTTCAATATCCATATCTTTTTTAAAAAAAAATTGTATAAATTTATTATATCTATTTAATTATTTGTCTATTTATCTAATCTATTAATATATATATATATATATATATATATAAAGTTGTTGTGTGATAAAGAAATATCACGTTACTTTTTTATTCTCAAAATTATTTAGGGTTAAATATATTCTCCCCCTCAAATTTGGGTCATTTTTGCTTTTGGTTTCCAAATTTAATTTTTTGTATTTAATCTCTCAAATTTGATTTTTTTTTTTTTAGTTCCTCCTAGCTTATTTTTGATGATTTGGATGCATAATTTGTGGTCATTTTTAATTAGATGATGGACTAAAAAATTCGAGAAAAAAATTATCTTGCAGTACAAATATACACAAACAAAGATGCAAAAACTGTTGAATCCTCATGAATGCAGGGAAGTTGGTAGCTGAATAGGGTGAGATGCAAAATGAGGAGGGGAGCAGCAGGGTGGCGTGTCATGCAAGAGTGTCAAAAGGTGGGGAGAGAAGGGAAAGGGAAGGGTGTGCAGAGAAATGTGGAAGGATAAAATCGTCTCTTTACATTTTTAAAAAAGACATCAGAAGTGAAAATAGCAAACAATGAGTGAGAATAGCAAACCCCTACACCCCGAGAATGAAGGAAACAAGGAAAGTAAAAATGTTGCCTTTTGTTTTCTCTCCAATTTTCTTGTCTTTTATTTATTTATTTTCTTAATTCTGACTTGGTTGTTTTCGTGTCTCCTTAGTCTTTGTTTTTTTATTATTATTAAATTCATTGTCTTGGTTTATCTCTTCACAGCATCACTCTAATTTCTTATATTAAAAATTTAAATCATAATACATTATTATTCATTTTGTCAAGCTAAGACCATATAAGTAGGCAACACAGAAAATAATAAAGACATGCAGGTACATGTCCCTTTCATAATTTAACCCCCACTTCATTTGATTTTTGCTGCCCTTCCTTTCTGTTGATAGCTGCTTCCTTGACCCTTCGTTTCATTTTTCCATTTCCTAACAATTTATGGATTCACACGTTCCTTCCAACCCTGCAACACTGCTACCTCTCATAAACTATCAAAGCTTTGGTTACTTTTCTCTGTATAAGAGTAAAAACCACAGTTTTTCAACATTTTTAAACCCCCCATCAGGTTGAAAACTCAGGCTTGGATTTTGGTTATAATAGTGATTCAAACCATGCTGTGAATTCTTTTACCCCTGTAATGTATTCAAGTTTCCAACTTGCTTCGTTCTTTTCTAAAAGGTAGTTGGCTTGAGTGTCTTGTTTTCATCCTGGTTGGTGGTTTGTGTGTGTGATAAAATTGATGGACAAATGTAGTTACAAGTTTTAATGGGAGCATAGAAGACTGGAGCTGTGGCCATAGCTATGTTTTGCAATTGGTTTGGTGCTTTGTATCGGTGTGGAAGGAAGGATGATCCTGAAGACCAGCCACATGAACAAGGTATTAAAAATGAATATGGATTTAAATTTATCATGGATTAATTGTTTGTGTCTAATTGAACTTTTTATATATATCATGTTTCTATATTTTCTGCTGAAATGCTAGATAAGTGTTGCTACAAAAGTTGGAATTATCTAATTGTTGGTGGCAATAAACGGATGATTGCTTAATGAACAGACTGCATTTTCTGTCTACTAAATCCCACAGGTGATAACATAGAGGCAATTTTTATAAATTGTTGCAGGTTCTTCAGTGAACTGTGGCTAGGATGTAGGATTGGGTGTTGCTGGCAACTAACTTTAGGCTGTCAAAAATCAAAATTGATTTTGATATACTAACTTGGATAATTTGATTGATTTTTCCTAGAAAGAAAAAAGATTTAATCCTGGTTAATGAGGCTTTAATTCTCACACTCATGGTCAAAATGTTGTCAATCATGGACCTCATGGTACACTTATTAGATATATTCGAAATTTATTGTGCCGGGATCTATATGTTGCTGGAAATAATTAATTGTAGGTCAAGCATGAGGTCAACCAGTTGAATTATCATTTATCTCTCTTGAGCCACCTTACTACTCCCAAGTCCCAACTTAATGGGATGCATTTAAATCCTGATATCCTATTTTAAATGCTTAATATTAATATTCAAATTTTACTACTGAAGATGGCTGGCAGGGGTGGTTGGCCATCGTTTGTTTACATTATTTTTTGGTTATGTACTTGTGCTATATTTTATCGAATCCCTCCCATATAGTGGAAATTATTTCAAATCATATTAGCAAAATATGCATGTATCTCTATTTCAGTTGAAACTTGTCTAGATCTACTGAGACATCTTCACTTGGACATTATCTTCCTAAAATTGCATTCTTGATTCTTTTTATTTGTATTTTAAATTTTGCATCCTGTGATTTATTTATGTAAGCTTTATTTGTTTTAGACTCGACAGTGGTTTCAACTAAAAAGTTTACATATAACTCATTGAGATCAGCAACAGGAGATTTTCATCCTTCAAGCAAAATCGGTGGAGGAGGTTATGGAGTTGTCTACAAGGTGAGAGTTGTGACCATAATTTTTTCTTTCTGTTTTTATTGTTCCATTCTTAGATAGATTTCAGTACATTTCTTTGCTG
Source organism: Glycine tomentella (assembly GCA_007407185.1). Lineage (NCBI taxonomy): Eukaryota > Viridiplantae > Streptophyta > Magnoliopsida > Fabales > Fabaceae > Glycine > Glycine tomentella. Next base: position 367,486 of record PYAF01002421.1, on the reverse strand, counting down.
GTTGTCATTGATCTTTGCAGGGAGTTTTAAGGGATGGTACTCAAGCTGCTATCAAGTCTCTTTCTGTAGAGTCTAAACAGGGAACCCATGAATTTATGACAGAAATTGATATGATTTCAAATATACGGCATCCAAATCTTGTGGAACTGATTGGCTGCTGTGTGGAGGGTAGTCACCGGATATTGGTTTATGAGTTTTTGGAGAACAATAGCCTTGCGAGCTCTTTGCTTGGTAAATACCAGAAAAAATTAAATATGTATTAGAATTTGAGTGTTATATAAGTTAGTTGGCTGTTCAACTTTTTCATTTTTGAAACCAATTTATCTTAATATAATACTCACTCACTTAGCCAGTTTCATTGATCTGGGTTGCTCAAATATTGGAGCATGCTATAAACTAAAGATATTGGGGAGGGAACACAGAATTTTGGAGATTTTTAGTGCAACTTCTCTGTTTGGTTGGATTCTGGGAAGTAAAGGGTTTGATATGCATATGCTACTAAATCAATGAACTGAAGTGTTATTTATTAATTGTTTTATGCTAATGCTGAGAGAATATCTTTACAGGTTCAAAAAGTAAATATGTTGCTCTGGATTGGCCAAAAAGGGTTGCTATTTGTCGTGGCACAGCTTCTGGTCTAACTTTTCTTCATGAAGAGGCACAACCAAACATTGTTCACAGGGATATCAAGGCTAGCAACATATTGCTGGATGGGAACTTCAATCCGAAAATTGGGGATTTTGGTCTGGCAAAACTTTTTCCTGACAATGTCACCCATGTTAGTACTCGAGTTGCAGGAACTGTGTAAGCACTAATGTATCTCAATGGTGCCAGAATATTTCCTTTTGATCATTGCTTGAAAGTTAGTCTAGTTTTTCTTTAACTTTTTCAAATACTCATTTGAACTCCATAATTCACCTCAAAGGAACAAATTATCAAATACATAGATTTTTGAAGGAACAAACTATTAGTGTTATTAAATTTTTTGGTTTCTTATGAATCTTTGCAGACAGGATTAATACCAATGAACTGCTTGATCAACAACTTGGAGTTTCTTAACTTTTATAGCTTCTTATGAATCTTTGTAGACAACATTAATACCAATAAACTGTTCTGTGCAAAAATAAAAGCTAAAAGCAATTGTTTGTATTCTACTATGTTTCTCCGGAGGCAGATTAACATCTTTGTAATGTGGAGGCCACAGACAGTAGATCCTTAACTCACTCATTTTTTCAGTATAGGTACATCGATAATTCTTTGTACGAGACTTGGCCGTAAAACGTAAACCTAGTTTACCTTCTGTTGCAGGGGATATCTTGCCCCAGAATATGCACTTCTGGGGCAACTTACAAAGAAGGCAGACGTGTACAGTTTTGGGATTCTTATGCTTGAAATAATCAGTGGGAAAAGTAGTAGCATAGCTGCTTTTGAGGATGATTATTTGGTTTTGGTGGAATGGGTATATTTCTTGATTCTTGAGTATGATTAATATTGATTTGATACCATACATGCTATGATCTTCTCTTAGCTTCTTTAATTGCAAGAGATATAGGAACACATAAATATAAATAAAGTCATATAAGTACAAGTAGGAGGCTTAAGAAGGGGGTTTAATCGAGCCCTTCATAACGTTTTTTTTAACATAAACTTCATGGGATTGAAAAGCACAAAACACACAAAAACAAAAACAAAATTTAATGCATCCTTTTTATTATTGTTGATCATAAAAAACAAGCAGCAGTATCTTGTTTCTCCTAACTCATCATTCATGCGTGCAGGCTTGGAAGCTGAAAGGAGAAAATAGGCTTCTGGACCTTGTTGATTCAGAACTAAGTGAATATGATGAGAGTGAGGTGTATAGGTTCCTCATAGTGGCTCTATTTTGCACCCAATCAGCTGCTCAACATAGACCAAGCATGAAGCAAGTATTGGCAATGCTTTGCAAGGAAGTTCATCTCAATGAGAAGGCGTTGACTGAGCCCGGAATATACAGATGGCACAGCACTGGAACGAAGGGTGGTTCTTTGAATGAGACATCATCTTCTCAAGCAATCAAGTACAAAAGAACCGCAAATCCACATGAAGCACCTTCAACTCACTTTAGTGGTGCAGATATTGTGACAGAGATGCTTCCAAGATGATGATGTTACATGTGTATGTAGCGTTAGGTACATATATCAGTAGGATGTGATTTATATCATTTAGTAATTAGGAATAAGATCAATGTTTTTCCAAAGGGAAATATAAGATCATGGGAAGAAAGGCCATATTAATCCGCATGTAATATATGCGTGTGTGTGCGTATACATATTTTCACTTTGCTAATTGTTTCTTTTTGCTGTTAAAAATGTGATGATGATGATCTTATTTCTTGTGTTGTGTGCTCCTCAGCTCCTCTGTTCTACTTTTAAAATGTCCTTCTATGGCATTTGCTCGACCCTGTTCGACCTTCATATTGTCCAACAATATTAAGTCATTTGATTGAATGTGGTTCAATTTATTTGTCTAATTCACCCAAGGGAAAAATTGGTTAAACAATTCAACTTCAATTGGGTAATAGAATTTAGACATGTGGCTTATTCTAGATCTATCATTAATGTTATTACTACTAGTTGAAAAATCAACTTGAAGCTAAAAAGTTTAATATCTGAAAGCTAAAAAATCAACTTATTAAATTAAAAGTATTGGATAAAAATAATTGTTGAAATAACTAAAAAATATAAAATGATATAAAATAAGAAAATCATGATTTATTTTAAAAATACAACAAGAAAAATGAATAAATATATTCACGATAAAAGTTAAAAAAAAATATAAAAAGTTAGAGGTTAACATTTTAAAAAATATTAACAAATAGTAACGCTAAAACTACTGAAAAATTACTATAAAAATTTATTTATCAAACAACTAAATCAGTTTTTTAGTTAATAAAAAAATATAAATTAGATAAAATACCTTGACATAATCTTTATTTCTCATGTCATTCTATAATTAAATAATGTAATACTTAACACTTAGTAATTTATTAACTCCACTGCAATCAATCGTGAGATCGTTTAAGAGTAGATGATTGAGTGGTATATATCTATGTTTAATAATAAACCAGTCATTGGATTATTGTTTTTCCTGAATGTTTCTATCTTATTTATTTATTTATTTATTTTGCTTCCTTCTATCTGTTATGTATGTTTACACGTTTAAGAGTAGATGTTTTTAATGTTACATTTGAATGACTTAAGAATGAATTTTTAACTGTGATAATTTTTTAATTAATAATTTATTGATTTGTTAATTTTGTCATTAGTAAAATGCGGGTAACATGCATGTGTGATTATGAATATATAGGTACCCAACCAATATGTAGTTGAGGTTTAAAATTGCTACGAGCATGAGTATAATAATATATCAAGTATTGTTTTCAAATGTAAGTACGAAGACAAGACAGGTATTATAATATCCTACCAAGATCTCATCCATTATTATTCCTAAAAAAATAATGCATTAAATATGGTAGAAACTATAGAGAAGATAAAATATGATTTTATTCACCAACTCAGTGTGTATAAGAGATGTATATAAAGTACAAGATAATAACAAAACTCTAAATTATCTATTAAATTATTTATAACTTAAATTAAATTCAAATGACAATTAAAAGATAAACTTAAATTATGATGTTAATCGTCTAATACACACTCCCCCTAGATATTGGTGGCAAAAACAAAATCAATCTTATCTATCACAAATTTGAGAATATATATATATATATATATATATATATATATAAGTTATTTGTAAATTATCTCTATCTAAATTAAGTTTAAATTTAAATGAAAATTAAAAGATAAACTTTAATTATAATCTCAATGGTACAATAGTAAATACATTAATTATATAATTTAAAATAAGATAATTATCTAAATTTTATCTGTTATTAAAACCTGTTTAGATCTTGAATCAATTAGATAAATTCTTTTTTCGAAATTTTATTATATCTTTTTTTATACTAATTTTAATTCGGTTATTTTTATTAATGATAATGAAAAGAAAATAGAGAAACTAATTAATCTTAAAAGCCTATCAAAGAAAGGACGAAAGGAAAGATATTTTCATATATTGTATACTCTTCTTTTTACGTTTTTACGTGAAGCAACCCTAGTTTTTTTTTTTGTTGTTGAATGAAGCAACCCTAGTTGGAAAAGCAACATATAAAACGTTGGAGAAGATCTTACGTTGCACTTTATATTTGTTGGCCAAGAAGAACCAGTAAGATCATGAAGGACCAGAGTCTTCTTCCTGAGTTGATAGAAGTAATTTTACTGAGGTTGCCAGTAAGATCCATCTTGCGTTTCAAATGCGTGTGCAAGTTATGGTTTTCTCTCTTCTCATCCCATTATTTCTACACTCAATCCATCGACACAGACGCACTGCTTAACGTGCACCCCACCGCATGAATTTACTCCCCCCTCCATCACCTCGACGCGATCTCCCAAGCAACATCCTCCATTATATTCACCTTCAACCCCATTCGTGTAGTAGTGTCTGGGTTCATGCAGAGGGTTTATACTTTTATACTACATCTTCCGCAGAGATATCATTCTATGGAACTCGTCAATTGGTGTCCAAAAACGAATCACGGACATTGCATATAGAAGCTTAACCAAAAAATTTCTGTTTGGCTTTGGGTACGACCCATCAACAGATGAATTTTTGCTTATTCTCGTTCCGAGGTCTTCTATACCTCATCCCGAAATCGGGCTCCGTGTTTTCTCCTTCAAGACTTGTTCATGGAAGGAAGACTGCACTAGTCTTTCGTATGATGATTGCGGCGAAGAATGCAGAGCTGGGTGGCTGTTGAACGGGGCTCTTCATTGGTTGGTTTTCTCTAAGGATAAGAATAGGCATGTGGTCATTGTCATTGACCTGATACAACTGATTTTATCCTAGATTCCACTGTTGGATAGTTTAACTTCAAAAAAATACGAAAACATAGTTTAAGAGTAATGGGAGGATGTCTCGACCTGTGTTGCTCGGTCAAAGAAAGTAAAGCCGCGCCACTGAAATATGGGTGATGAAAGAATACAAAGGGCAGTCATCTTGGACTACATCCTTTGTTATACCGAATTATGATTGTGGCATTTACTTTTCCCCATATGCATCACCAAAGATGATGGAATTTTTGGATCAAATAATAAAGGGAAATTTTTTAAACTTAATAAAGGAGAGCGGCTTGAGGAACTCATCTATGGTCAATACAAAGGGTTGCACTGTTTTAATCTACAGTCTGCTTTGTATAGAGAGAGTCTACTGTTGATCCCTGGTGTCATTGGAGAAACAAGTGAGGATGATGACCAGAAATAACAAACAAGAAAAATCAGGTTATGCATTGTTCTCCAATCCCTTCCACTGTTGCATTCTTAATTTGTTCATTTTACATTATGGGAAAAGTTACATGCTGAACGTCAAGTATGGGAAAAAACATTCTTTCACCTATTTGTACACTGTGCATCTCTGCTGATAATACTTCATTTTATATTTTTAAAATTAAATGATGCATAAATGGAGATAGTTTTGTTTATGGTGGATTCAATTTACCTTGCTTAGATAAAATATTTGATGTCTTGCTTACTCCCAAGCCACGATAATCAAAGGCGATTTGAGTGAGAAATTGTTTATGAAAAAAAAAAAACTAATGTTTAGAGTAAAAAAATAGGATTTCCAATGAGATTTTTATAGTATATCCATGTTGCTGTTAAAATCCTGGAGAATTTCCAATTAATATTCTAAGATTTAATTTGCTCGTGTTTCCTGCAGGCCACAAAATATTGAACTCACTTTCCTATATACAAATGGTGACACCGCTACCAGAAAACGTAGCACATGGAAGAGAATGGCAGGTCTATGATATTAAACAATCTTGTGTTAATATGCAGAACTAGTGTTTATTTTAGTGTTGATTTCACTAGAGCTGAAGTATCAATAGACTTTACATTTCAATTTTGTTTGGAAGTAGGGGTTAGAAATTCTTGGTGTTGTACATGCTATGTAGTGCCTTTATCTTTATTTCTCTCTTAATATTATGATGCTTGCAATTTGTTTCACTGAGGCTCTTTTACATAGTTTTCACATTTAAACCGTGCTTATTTGATTACTTCCCTCTATTTTGCCAACTCCATAACCAATCTCTCAGCCCTGATCTCACTAATTAATAACCCCATATATAACCAGAGTTCCCCGACCAGCCTTGATATGATGCATACTTGAAAGATTGTGGTAATCTTTTCTACACTATAGAAAGGGGAAAGTGAAAATACCAATTCTGATTGTGGCTTCTATAAATTTAATAATTTCATTAGCTCTCAGTACATACAACATAATTCAAGGTTTAATTCTTTCACGGTTTCCTTAACCTCAAAATTGAGTGAAAAATTAAATGGTGATATTTAAATTCAAGATTTTTTTTTCACTCATACAAAATCTCCATATGAGAAACCAAGATTGCAGTTACGTTGATAAACTAAAGTTGGCAAGTTATTTTCTCTTGAAAAATCAATAAAAATGGGGGAAATTAGATTCTTTTTTAGGTGGGAAAATTTGGTTGGTTTTTAACACCTTAATGAGGAATCGTCAATATGCTTTCTGTTTAGTTTAATGCATCATGTTGTCTGTTAGGTTGCAATCACGTACTCACCAGAAGTTGGTTTTCAAAATAGTATCATCAATTCATCATTATTACTAGAAGTTCTGTGTTGAAACAGGGAGTGTGTGCGCCACCCTGTTTGTAAGTCTTCAAGGAAGTTTCCTTCTTGACATGTGATTTTGTTGCTAAAAACAAAATCTATGCTTCAACTTCCTTCCAATGACAAAACTCAATTATTTCTCAAAATGCACATATATACTAAATAATTCGAAATTTGTTAAAATTTTGCTCTAAATCAAATTGAATCTACTCATTACCATACTCCACGTACGATGTATGCATATTTTGGATTTTATTTCAAATCCGTACTAGTTAGCAGGAGATTCTATTATTGAATCTAGGGTCACTTCTAAACATCTATTTGTTTTGTCATTCACGTTGATTAGCTTCAAATAAGACATCTCCATCTACATCTCGGTATCATAATCAGACGTGATCATTTCGACAACTCCTCAAGGATTTAAAAAATCACATAAATAAAAGCAAATTGACAGGATTGAATCTCTAAGATCACCACGTCCTTACATTTATTACCAATTCATGACTAATGTGTCGACTTTTTTTTTACAAGCAATACAAATGATACATTGACAATGTCTAAGGAGATAAAGGAGACAACTAGCTAGGAAATCCTAGTGTTATATATATATATATATATATATATATATATATGTATGTATATATATATATATATATATGTATGTATAATGATATATAGCACTAAGGTCTGAACCTAAAATTTCATTAATATTAGTTCAAACCCTACCATTAAGCCATCTTAATGATTTTCTAGTAATGTATTTAGTATAACGCTCTTCTTCCTCACATGTACAAGACACCAAAATAAAATCTTAGCTTTAACAATTATTAACATTAAAATCAAGCTATTGTAAAATTGAGATTATAACTTATAAACTAAAATATAATTTTTATTCCTTATTTTCTTAAATATGTTATTTGAATCTCTTTATTTTTATTTAGACAATTTATTCTCACTTTTAAAAAATTCATAATTTTTTTTAATTGAGACATTTCAGTCTTCATTCTTACAAAATTTGTAACTTTAATCCTTGGCCAAGGTGCTTCAAAACATTTATCCTTGAGCCATCTTTAATCTTCCACCTATGACCTTCCCTCAACAAGATTTGGGAGCTTCAAATGCTACCCCACGAATACGACGGGTTAATGCGTTTCACTATGAAAAATAAAATAATACTCTATAATATCAGAGAAAGTCTTGCTTGGGCACGACCTTAAATCTTAGGCGTTGGACACACTATTGCGAAATCGACAAGTATACCGTTCGTTTCAAGTAATAAAGTAATAAGTAAAGATCGTTCCCACGAGGATTGATATGTCAATTGTATTATAACTAATATCTATAAGTTGGATGACAAATGTTTAAAAGAAGTTTTGTGATGTCTATGTATAAACGATTGAATTTAAAGACTAACTATGAACATTAAATGCTTATAAACATGTAAATTGATTTTGTAGTAATATAAGGAAAATAGTAGTTAGGGCAACCCACACTCAATGTTTCCCACCTTCTTACATGGATTGTTCACTATAGTCATTCACCTCAAGCAACTCAAATCATGCATCTTCATAAGTTGCAGTCAAGTCTTAATCCCTTAGTGACATAACCCTTCAACCCAATTGAAAACCTTAGTTCCCTAGTAGCTTCTATGAGGTCAATCATTAAGTGATGCATTAAATGGTTTGCAAACATACATTTCTATCCCTAGATGATGTAAAGTTTGTCACTATACTCAAGTCCAAGCATAGAATTCCAACATTCCTATTGCAAACCCTAGCTCTCATTATCCCACTAGAGTGATAAATTCCAACAAGATATTAACATTCATTCAAGCAAAGTAAAGTGAAATCACTTGACATAAATGAACAATAGCATTCAATCCAATCCAAAGGGAGTTACATCAAGTGTTGGCCCTAACTACAAATGAAAACTAGCCAAACCTAATCATGGTTGACAATGAGCTAACAAAAAGAAGCATGTCCAGCTGAAGTACAAAGGAGAAGAAGGAGAAAAGAAGGGTCTCCACTTGAGCCTTCAACTCCCACACCCTAGCTAAGCTTTCCAAGCCTTTCTCTAGCTTTTCCTTAGTGATATTTCGTGCCAGAAGTCCTCTAAAGTTGTGGGCTTTTAGTATTTATATTTGGGGAAGTGAAACTCCCAATTTACCCTTAGCAACTTTCAGAATATTGCAGACTATGAATTCCACGCTGATGGCGTGAACTCCACGGTGGTAGCGTGGACTAGCAGAGAAAATTGCCTTGTTTTCTTCATTTCTGACGCTGATGGCGTGGATCTCATGCTGGTGGCGTGAGTTGGCAGAGAAATTTGCCTTGAATTGTTGCATCTGGCGCTAGTGGCGTGAGTTGGTAGAGAAATTTGCTGCCAAACCACTCAATCTGGCCCCTATAGCGTGACCTTGGTGCTGGTGGCGCCACAGCTTTGCTCAAACAGGCTTGTTTTGTTGTATTCCTGCTATAAAATTGCCCAAATTAGCTGAGAACATGATAAAAAAGGAATAATCATAGTTTATAACATTCATGGGCAATTATTGACGAATTATGATTGATTCCTTGCTTCTATTAGCTTGGAAAACACTATATGCTATGAGCATATCACACACTCAATCAAAATATGACACCTAATTCCAACTTTTACGCGCCTTTTAGTTTTCTTGTGTGCCTCTCAAAGGTGCTATAGTGAGTGTGACACAAAATCTTCCATTGAGAATTGATTCTTCTACAATGGAAAAAGAGTCTCCTTGCTGCGTCTCAGCGCCACATGAAATCTATTCTTGCCTCTTCATCAAAAGCATATTGGTCTGTTATGACAACCTAATCTTTCCTGTTTCTTCCACTTTTCTTTCCCCTTTTAGTGTGTTATATTTTCACCGGTTCATATTTCTGAAAAATTTTGTTTCTTTTCAAATCATTAATTTATTGTTGCTTTATACACAATAGGATTATCCTTTCTTAACATTGTTTTGACATTATTTCCCCTGATTTATCACTGTTTTAGAAAGAAAAAAAAGTTATAATATTTTTATATGTGTATGCCAAATATATATGGAGCCTAATGATTGTGATCCACTTGAAATTGATGAGCCGGAAGACATTTTTGTTTGTCAACTCTGCTCATAATTAGGGTCTGTTTGGGTAAGTTTCTCTAGAAGCACTTCTAGAAGAAGAAAATAAGAGCAAAAAGATGAGATGAGCTTCTCCATAAGTAAAAATAAGCTCTCATTAGTTAATTTGTAGAAGCTCACCAATGTGGCTTCTCTAAAAGATGAGATGATATCTACAAATTAGCTAATGGAGAACTTATTTTTACTTATGGAGAAACTCATTTCATCTTTTTGCTCTTATTTTCTTCTTTTAGAAGTACTTCTAGAGAAGCTAACATCCAAACAGACCCTTAGTTTGTCGCTTGTTGAATTGTAGATGATCCTTCGGTCTAGCATACAAGAGTTAATCTGTCATAGAACACAATTTGCCCAAGTCAAGCATACAAGAGTTTGGTCCATGTATTTCAGCACTTCAAAACATATTTGAAAACTCAGTTATTTGAGAATGAAAATAGAACAGAATGTAATGATGATAATATGTCATCAAGTCCTTCCATATCACTTCAATTTGGAGAATAGCTTTGCTGCAACCTGCATTCCAAGATATGATTTTATCAGACAACCAAACCAAATGAATGAAGCCTATTTACTAGTTAACAACAATACTTAAACATTATGATAATGGTTTCCTCTCCTGCATATTAGGTAAGGTCTTTTGGAGAATCGCATTGCAGCCAGCTTTTAATGTCACCACACCTTCATCCCTTATTCCCTTATGCTCCTTTTCTTCGTCAAATTCACGAACCCAATTCCATAATTAATCGAAATATAGCAACGAAAAGGGTTTTAGCCATCTGCTTGGAATTCTGCTTTGGTGCAGATTTATTTCAACCCAAAGGGACTCTAATGTGAATCCAGCTAAAGGCTTCAACGACCACGAAGGCCCACATCGAAGCGGTGGGTGTTTCTCTTTTCATTCATGTGAAGAAAGGAAACAAAGGCAAGCAGTTAGCGTAGTGTTACGTGTTTCATGATTTGGGTTTGCTCTTTTAGATTCAAACTAAAATGTATTTTTATTTTTCTTTCTTTCAATATGTATTATTTTATATGTTATAATGACGTGACATCATTTAATTGGATACATAATATTTAGGAAAGAGTCTATGCTAGACTTTCTTATTATATCAATTTTCTCCCATCTCAATTAATGTAGTATACGTTATACTTGAAGGATGACACAGAACTTCCTATGTGGATTCACCAAGAATTTACGGTTGCAACACATAAAATCGAAACATAACTTTGATGATGTATAGAGGTGAAAATTTTTGGTACCCAATTCTAATTCATTTGAATAGATGTTTAAATGTGTTTCATTATTAAAAATAAAATATTACTCTATTATATTTTTTTTCACATCTCAATTAATGTAGTATGCATTTTACATGAGTGTGGACACAAAACTCCCTTCGTGGATTTATATGCAAGAATTTCCTGTCATCACACATAAATCGATACATAACTTTGATGATCTAGTATAGTGGCAACCTCACTAGGATTTCTTCTATCAACTCAATGAATTTTTGAGAGACTCCATTTTATTTATTTTATTTATTAAAAATAAAAAATTCTGTATTTCTCATAAATCTTATAATTTTATAGTATTCAATAAATGTTAATCGATAATAAAACTTTAAATAAAACAAAATAAAAAATATATTAAAAAGAAAATATTAAAAATATATTACTAAAGATGAATATAGGCAGTGCCTTTTGGCAAAATAAAAATATTAAACTGCTTTAAAGCTATGCCAATTTCAATGGAAGCTTCTACATTATTTTTTTTCTAATGAAGTGAGAGTGAGTTGTGTTTTAAGGTTAAACACGTTTCAAGACTTACTGAACACTTTCAGATATATTAACATATTGCCTACAAATAAAATCTTCGCATCAACAATGATTCAAACCCACACTCTTGTAAGATTATGAGTCTAATCTTTATCAACTACACTAATATTTGTTGACAACTTCTACATTACTTTTTCCTTTAATGTTCTTGACATTTTAAATATAGGGGAGTAATAGTAAATACTAATATATTCTCATGACTCATTCATTTAAACATACATTCTATGATTGAATAAATTTATCAAAGATTACTATCTCCATTTATATTTATAAGATCCAAATTAGAAGTGGTGTTTATTTTTTTTTTATAAGACTCAATCCACAATGTCTCTTGCATTAATTATTTTTAAACTAAATTATTCCTAATTAAAAAAAAAGAGATGTTGTATTGACAAACATTTAGAAGAGAAAAAAGAACATTAATGACAATAATAATTTTAAAAATATATAAATTTATACCAAATTTTTTACTACAAACTACTATCTCTATTCCTAAATACTCTTTTAATTAATTTACACCCTTTTAAAGAGTTGGTTAATAAAGTTAGTATAACATTAAATTTGTTATAATTTGTATTATTTTACAAAAAAATACACTTAAAATTATTGAGACCCATAATTTCTATCTTATAAATATAAATGGAGATA
>PYAF01002421.1:308042-327302 GCA_007407185.1 Glycine tomentella | reverse complement strand
CCATACCCGTGTAAATTTTCAAAATTCTCTATCTCTTAAAAAATGATTTCTTACTTATTCCTCTAAGTAGAAATAAAATTTAATTTTTATTTTCTGTTATTTATACAGAAACTGTTTCTATTTTTTTTTTTGCTGTCAGTGTACATACAAAAAATTGTTTTTAAAGCCTTAAGAACTATAAAACCTTATCTTTTAATTGTTATGAATGGTACTGTTATTTGATTCTAAAATTTTAAAACCTCTCATTTGGATCAACCAAGGGAGAAGCAATCTTTCTTTCTTTTTATTTATTATTTATTTTACTACCATTTAAATATTGGAAATGACTTATTATCTATGTCTAATTTGATTGTTTTAAGGACAGAAGAGTCCAACTCTTTCTAATTATTGAATATTCAGAGTAAATTGTAGACAATGTTTTCTGCTAACCTTTTTGGCCATTATAGTTCTTCTATTTTTGAGAAATAAACTGATGATGAGCCATGGATAGGTAAAAAACTCTTTTCATTGATAAACATAAATGACCATACAATAAAAGTAACACATTTATTTTTACTAATAAATAAGTGGTTATACTATCAGCAAAATTGAAATGCCGAGCTCAAAATAACTTGAGCTTTAATTCTAGTAGATCATACTTTGTGTATAAGGAACCAAAATTAAGCAATTTAGATTGAACGTGTGCTTTTTAGCACTTTAGCAGCATTGATTTCAGTTTCTCCTTAGGATTACCCAATTCTCGGCAAAATTTGGCATTTCTGACTCCATCTGGAATTCCTTGTTTGTGTTAGCAAGTTGATCTTCCTCCTTAATGTTTGGAACTTCATCATACTCTGTTTCTTTCTGTTGCTCAGCATTGTCCCAATCCTCACAAACAGTGATTCTGTTCATTGCTTCCCATGTGTGGATATTTCTGTCTGGCCCTGGCTGCCAAACAATCTCACCTTCTCTTGTTTTCAGAATGAATTTGAATTGGAATTTTCCAACAGGTACACCCTGATTGCATAAAATGTTGCAACACTCAATTTTTCTTTTCCATCACACAACATTTTCATATTTTGGAAAGACAATAATAAATTAATGATAATACTCGATCACCATCTCTGCAGTCCACACATGCCCTTCTGACCATGTCATTGGTATGGCATTTTCAAGGTTCCATGAACCAAACATAGGATCATTACCAACTACTAGAAATTCTTCCCCAAAATTACAATAGCATTGTAACTGAAATTTGACATTTATTGTATTTGATTCCACTGCACAACAGAAATTGACATTTTTTAGAGTTTTTATAGCTATAGAATAGAAATATTCAGTAGAAAGATCCTAAAAGATGTTAGAACTCACTTGGTTATTCTTGAGATTGAAGCACCAAATTGTCGAAGTCCACCTGCATCATGTTACACAAAACACATTAAAGGCCTAGGCCTAAACCAATATATATCTATCATTCAAACAATGAAAACAGTGTAAGAAGCAAACAAAATAAAATAAGAAAGGACCATTGTTTTGGATGGCATAGCATGAAGTGGCAAAAGGCCCTTGTTGTTTTGAACAAGTTTGGGGAACCCCAAGTTGCAGCCCTTTTTGTCATTAAGCTGGGACAAGGAAAATTTGGGTGTGTTGGAAACATGATCGAATAGCACATTTAGGAACATGAATTCCTAGCATGTCAACAATGGCCATGGAGCAGGAGGTGTTGAGGGCCATCACTTGATGTTGATGGAGTGAAGTTTGGTCACAAAGAAACAACCGTTTATTCCTTTGTAGTAAGCTTTTGTTGTTGTTGACAAATTAAGCTTAATTGTGTGTTATTGAGAGTGGAAGTGGTGTACATTTCATATTGATGGGGTCATAGGAGTTTATGGTACTAGAACCATGGTAAAAGTAGAAAACGGATCAAATTGCACAGAGTCATTTTGCCTTTTTTTATCCCACGTGAGAATCTCATCAACTAACTAATTGTTGGTTTGTTTGTCTGAGTGGCTACAAACAAGTCTCGGAGTTTTTGTCTTAGAAAGACTATACCACTTGACCTTTGTACTGTGGATGGTTGTATATATATGAGTCTTTTTAAGACATGAAAAACCCTTGAAGATCAAAGGTGAACTTTGAATTAACAAAACGTGATAAATGTGTGTTTATTATTATACAAATCAATGTAGTTATTGTGGCCTTTTATTTTTTTTAGATCATTGTTCTTGTACATACACATTGCTTTGACAAATCTATTAATATTCCAGTACTGTAAATTAGAATATCTAATGTGAATAATAAAGTTGTGACTATCTTCTCTCTCAATTAGCACCTAATTAATAAAAAAATATCACTCTCAATCATCTCAAACTACCCTCATTTTATATTCATATGAATTCTTGATTTATATATATATATATATATATATATGTATATATGTGTGTATATATATATATATATATGTGTGTGTGTGTGTTTATGTGAATTATTGGTTTTTTTAACCACTTGTCCATTTCAATTTTAAAATAAGCTTATATATCAATTTAAATTATTTATTTTAAATCTAAAATATAATTTATATATTTAAAATAATTATTAGAAATTTAAAATACTTATTTATTTTAAATTAATTATAGATATAAATAAATACAAATAAAATCTATATTGTGTAATGCACAAAAAGTCATAAACTAAAAAAAATGGTTTATGTATATACAATTTACAGAATTTTATATTATCATCTCTGATTTATTGATAAATGAATATAAGTAATTTAAGAGATTAGTTCTCACTCTCGATAAGGAGATGGTTCACCCAAAAAATATTAAGTTATGAAAGACATACACCAATCCAAGTGTTATATAACTGTTCTCTTTACTATTGTAATCGTCCACAATTTCGTATTCTTCTTTTAATTTTTTTCTTACAAAATTTATTTAGGTATAAAATTCTCTTAATAATTGCCTGTATCATGTATGTTGTGCTTGGTTACACATCTCTGACGTGAATAATTACATATCTCTTAGAGCTTTGCTTTGTAGCTTACACAATTTTTTATCATTGGAATGTGATTTTTTGCGTCAGCAACCTATGACCAAACACACAAGTACTAAATTCACATCCCATTTCGGATTTTCTTTAAAACAACTCTTACAATAATAATGTAAAATGTGAAGAAACACCTAACTATACATACACTTTATCTTCAGAAAGATATACGTAACTACACAAATCACATATAGGTACCACAGTTTTTGCGTCCATACAACGTACTTGGTACTATGCTTTTCCCTCTACCCTTTTTCATTTTCACCTATTCATTCTATTTTAACTAATTAGTATTAAATATGAGCTTTTAATTGCATGCAGTTTGTTAACGACCTCAGTCATAGACACCCTTTCACGTGGTGAAGTTGCTGAGCATGACACTCCTATTTGCGACACTGAAGTCAAGCAACCCTCTATTACTTCAGGTTCATTCTCCCTCAATATTGCTTCCTCCTCTGCGGAAACTTCTATCATCAAATTCTTGCTTAGGGAGCAGTAAAGAATCAATTATTTCCATGACATGGTTCGGTAAAGCCAAGGCTGTGAACTGGTGAATTCCTATGCTAACACGTTCAAATGCTTCATCTGTTGGTCTTTTTCCTGTGAAAATCTCAAGTAATAGTATCCCATAACTGTAACTATATCCCAGTGCTGAAGGCTGGCCACCCATTCCATATTCTGCATCATTTGTAACTGATCAGTTATTATACAACTAAGGTTTAAAATTGTGACCGTGTTCGCAGTTTCATTGCAATTCTAAATATTGTGGGAAACTACAAACAAATGCGGCGGATATGATCAAAATGGAAGTCATAGAGAACACAAACCTTGACGTTGTGACCAAAATCGCGGTCGCAAGTTGTTTTTAAAACCTTTAATGTAACTCGCAATTGAACATTTATTGTTTGTTTGATGAGAGGAAACAAAATAGAGCGGAGAGAAAATACTAATAATGATGCATTTTTATTTGTTTATTTGAAGAGAAAACAAAAGAAACAAGAGAAGAGTTGACTTATAGGAACAAAAATTCAATATTTTCTTTTCTTTCATCTTTCCTTCATGTCAAATTTTTATTTCCTTCTATCATCTTTTTTTTTTACTTTCCTCTGAGACAAACAAAAAGGGGTTAAATTTAAGATAGAGAGTGAAAGACATACCGGGAGGGATATACTCAATAGAACCCTTTAGCACACCTGACATGGTTGATTGTTGGGGAGAACCGTTTGACTCTTCAAACAGAAATGTAGCTAATCCAAATTCACCAACATGTGCCACCATATCGTTGTCGAGAAGCACATTACTTGGCTTTATATCACAATGAACAATTGGTGTATGATAAAAGTGGTGGAGATATTCCATAGCACAAGCAACATCAATTGCTACATTAAGTCTTTGGATAAATGACAAAGTCTTTGTCTGTTTATCCAGATTATCTACAGGATGCAACCAATCTTCCAAACTTCCATTTGGCATGAACTCAAACACCAATGCCTTGAAGTCATTACCTTGATTATCTACACTTGAGATAGCTGTTATGATCTTGAGAAGGTTGCGGTGCCTTCTACTTCTTAGAACTTGGCACTCATCAATGAAGCTCCTCCTTGTTCAAGATTCAATACTTTAACTGCAACACTTGATCCATCACTTGAAAGGGTTCCTTTGTACACAGAACCAAAACTTCCTGAGCCAAAAAGGTTATCTTGGGAGAATCCAACAGTGCATTTTTCAATTTCTGAGTATGAAATTTGCAATTCCAAATCCTTTGTAGTAGTTGATCTAGAAGATTTCTTTCTTACTCTTTTTATCATAAAATTGCAAGAAAACAAAATAGAAAGAGCACAAAAACAAGCGCACGAGCTAGAGGGATAATCACCTTGAGGTCATGAAATTTTCTGAAGGAAGAGGCTTTTTTTGATGGTGCATGGACACCACCACAGAGCTTGCTGTTTCCATACACTGAAAAGGAAGTTGCATTCTTGAACATCCCATTCATCGCTACTTTTCCCTCGAAGCCATTGTAAGAAAGATTGAGATGCTCAAGCACTTTGAACTCACCATGAAAGTTAGGAATCTCCCCAGACAAGTTATTGCATGACAGATCTATATCTTGTAAGCCTCTCAAATACTGCATAGTTGAAGGAATGTTTCGCTCAAAAAAGTTGCCCTGCAAATGTATCCGTTCCAGATCAATACAGCTGCCAAGAGAGGATGGAATTATGCCAGACAATTTGTTTTCTGAGAGGTCCAACTGAGCAAGATTGACCAACTTTCCCACTTCAACAGGCACAGATCCTGTCAAAGCATTATGAGACAAGTCCAAGTAGATTGAAAGAGAAGACAAGGCAAGGACTTGTATTGGTATGGTATCATTGAGCATGTTATGGCTTAAGTTTAGCATCAACAAGCTTTGGCACTTTCCTAGACTTTCTGGTATGCTTCCCTCAAAGTTGTTCTCCTCCATCTGTAGCCTTATTAACCTTGTCATATTTCCAATGGATGATGGGATTCCCCAGAAAATTTGTTGCCATTCAAGTCCAAACCATTTAACATTTGAAGCATACCTATTGCATGAGGAACAGAACCACTTAGGTTGTTCTCTCCCAATCCTAGAACTGCTAAGTTAGCAAGGTTCTTGATCCCAATTGGCATACTTCCATGTATTCCATTGCTTCCTATAGTAAGTATAGTTAATTAAGTTGAAAGATTTGCAATTGTGCTAGGCAGTTCTCCTCCAAAACTATTATCAGCAAGGCCTACAACTTCAAGAGAAGCACAATTAACCAGGGAACGAGAAAATTCAGATCACCAGCTTTCCCAGTTCCGAGTCTATTGTCATCAAAATTCAGTCTTATTAAATGGGATAATCTTCCTATATTCTTAGGAAGTGTACCACTGAGGCCATTTTCAGCAAAGTCAAGAATTTCTAGCCTTGAAGCATTTGACAACGATTCCAGAATTGTTCCAGTGAAGCAGTTGACTCCACCAGTAAATGTTTCAAGATTCAGAAGAGTGTAACCAACATCAGCTAGTATGTTACCATGCAGATGATTTTGAGTAACAGTGAAAAAGAACAAGGAAGAAATGTTAAAAACAGTACCAGGAATTGTTCCAGACAAGTTATTTCCATTTAATGCAAGAAGTGTCAATCTTGATAACTTCCCTACCTCATTTGGTATGCTTCCATGCAAGCTATTCATAGCTAGGTTAAGTAAAGATGAAGATGAAGAGTTTTCAATCCATGCATGGAATTGTTCCTGTGAAGTTGTTATGACCAGCAGATAATATACTAGTTCAGTGCAATGACTTAGATTGCTTGGAATTCTACCACCAAAAGAATTGTAACTTATGTTTATATGTTGCAAGAATTGTAGAAGTCCAACTTCTTGAGACTACTATTTCTGAGATTGAGTCTGGTGAGGAATGTGAGATTTCCTATAGATGGTGGAAGAGTGCCAGATAGTGTCATGTCTGAAAGGATCAAATACATGATTCTTCCATTGGAGTTGTTGCAGGTAATTCCTAACCAATTGCAGTGATGGATGGAATCATTCCACAAACTCATGATGTGGAATGGATCATGAACTATCCTACTCTTGAAGTCAAGTAAAGTGTGTAGATCAGTTTCATTTCCTTGAAGGCTTGCTGCTGCAGTTGATGGGTCTTGACATGTGCTCATGCATAAGGAATTCCACAAAGGAATTGGGATACATGAGAAGTGCCCCTTTTTCTTCTCCGAAATGCAGATTCTGATGCCATTTCAAAAAGGGCTTGGAAATTATTGATTTGTAAAGAATTATCTGTTCAAGAGGATAAATATTTGACTCGTGAATTAGAATGCCAACACATTATATTATTAGCGAATAATGATTTATATATTTTTATTATGATTTCTATTACTTTATACATGTTGAATAATTATTCATGTAGTATTTAATTAATAAGTAGTGCTTTTCTTTTCAGGTTCATTCTGTGCACTGGAATTTATTATGGCGGCATGAATATGGTTGGAAGGAAAACAGTTTGCATTAAAGATAGCATTTACGGCGATCTTCAAATTTTACTTATTTAAATTTAAATTTCAAGGTCAACTATATTACATCAAAGGTTACCCCATCGAAGGTTGGCCAGTTTTTGTTTGGATCCTAAACATTTTTACTAAAGAAAATGCTGCTTTTAATAAGACAATGAATGACTTATGCTCTATATCAAAAAATTATTATATCAACATAATGGAACTAAGGTTAAATCTTTTGAATAAAGTTTCAAGTTTATATATTGTGAATGAAATAGAAAATATAATTAGAATGAGAGATTCAAAAAAAAGTAATCGGTTAAGCTTTCGAGAAAAATTATGAGCAAAAATAATAAATATTTTGTATCTATATCCTGTTAAAAGAATATTATTTCCTTGCTTGATTATAAGGGAAAGAATCGGAATGTCCAGTAATAATGGTATTTGTCTTTACAATTTGAATATAGGGACTGGGCTCGATTCCGATAAAAAAATATATACGAAAAAAATAAAAAAAAATTATTAATCAACACATCACGTCTTAAATGGCAACTATCCCCTCTCAAAAAAAAAAAAAAATGGCAACCATCATACCTTGCATTTAAAGACAGCATCCATTTGGCCATTAGGATATAAATTTCGGTAATCTTCAAATTTGTACTAATTTTTAATTTGA
This sequence comes from Glycine tomentella, assembly GCA_007407185.1. NCBI lineage: Eukaryota > Viridiplantae > Streptophyta > Magnoliopsida > Fabales > Fabaceae > Glycine > Glycine tomentella. The sequence goes on along the minus strand of PYAF01002421.1, from coordinate 319,587 downwards.
TATAACTAATGTTCTCTGTCTCTGATAAAATGCCATGGTTAGGTAGAGCCATTGCTACAAACTGATGAATTTGATATAACACTTAAAAGTTACTTACATGGCATTGCTGTAGTTCACGTTTCAGAATTTAAGTATAGATTTATAAATTTTTTTATTGGTAGGAATTGAAGACAATACAAGAGGTTTACAAGGTTTACAACACTTACGTATCTTGTTTAATCAATTGTGATTTACATATAGATAGATATATACATAAAATCTTGTAGTATTTACATATCATAATTCATTATCTTATTTTCTTTCCCCTTCCTAAATAGTGTTCATATAGCACTATGCTTTATCTATTTAAACGAGTTCTTGATAGCATGTAGCTTGTTGATCACCACTGTGATTGGCATTCGCTCACTAGGTGGATTTGCAGAGCAAGACACTCCAATTTGCATCAGTGACACAAAGCAATCCTCCATCAAACCTTTAGCTGAGGCTTCAATCTCATAGTTCTTCCTTATAGCGTTCTCTTCATCCTCAAATTCTTGATTTTCCTCATCAAAGTCTTGTTCAGAAACTAATGAAGGATCAACTACATCCGTGACACGGTTAGGTAAAGCCATTGCTACAAACTGGTGAATTCCCATGCCACCTTCAAATGCTTCTTCATCTGAAGGTCTTTTTCCTGTGAAAATCTCCAGTAATAGTATCCCATAACTGTAGACATCTCCAAGTGTAGAAGGCTTCCCACCCATACCATACTCTGCATTTCACTTATTTGTGAGTCATTTTCTTTTTTAAATGTAATGCAACCAACTTTAAATTTTAAATAATGACCTAATCATGTTTTTATTCCTTTAAATTAAGAGGTCTATTTTTTTACTTCTCCAAATAAAAATTTGCATTTTTTAGTCCCTCAAATTATTAAAAATGCAAATTTTTATTGGAATACTAAAAAAACAAATCCTCTAATTTGAGGGACTAAAAACATAACTAACCCTTGAATAATATACCTGGAGGGATGTATCCAATAGAACCCCTTAAGCTAGCTGAAATAACTGGTTGTGTGGAAAACTTGCTTGATTCTTCAAACAGAAATGTGGCTAATCCAAAGTCACCAACATGAGCAACCAAATCATTGTCAAGGAGTACATTGCTTGGCTTTATGTCACAATGAACAATTGGAGTTTCACAGTAGTGGTGGAGATATTCCAGTGCACAAGCAACATCAATTGCTATGTTCAGTCTTTGGATAAATGTCAGTTTCTTGGTCTGAGTTTGCACATTGTTTACTGGATGCAACCAATCTTCTAGACTTCCCTTAGGCATATACTCAAACACTAGAGCTTTGAAGTCATTGCCTTGATGATCAACACCTGAGACGGCGGTTATGATCTTGAGAAGGTTGCGGTGCCTTATACTTCTCAGAACTTGGCATTCATCAATGAAGCTCCTTGAAGCTCCTCTCTGCTGAAGATTTAACACTTTAACTGCAACAATTGATCCATCACCCGAGAGAGTTCCTTTGTATACTGAACCAAAACTTCCTGAGCCAATCAGGTTATCCTGAGAGAAGCCATCAGTGCACTTGGTAATTTCTGAGTAAGAAATTTCCAATTCCAAAGCATTTTCAGTAGTTGATGTAGGAGTTTTCCTTTTTGCTCTTTTTACTATGGGGAACAACGTAAGAAAACATGATAGAAACAATAGCAATATAAGTGCAATAACTATAGGGATAGCCACCTTAGAGGCAACAAGTTTTCTTAGCCGAGAGGCCTTCCTCTTATAGTGCATGGAGGGAAATTTAGTTCTGAGACACCCCCGCATAGCTTGATATTTCCATATAATGAAATGGAAGTTGCATTCTTGAAGATTCCATTCTTTGGTATTTCCCCTTCAAAATTATTGTAAGAAAGATTGAGATGTTTGAGCTCAGTGAACCCACCAAGAAACTCCGGAATTTTACCGGACAAGTTATTTCGCGAAAGATCTATGTCTAGTAAACCTCTCAAATCCTTTATAGTTTGAGGAATGTTTCCCTCAAAAGAATTACCCTGCAAATGCAGCTTTTCCAGGCTAATACAACTGCCAAGAGAGGATGGAATAACTCCAGAAAAGTTGTTCTCAGACAGAATCAACTCTCCAAGATTACGTAGCTTACTCACTTCAACCGGCAGGGTCCCTGGCAAAGCATTATAAGACACATCAAAGTATATTGATAGTGAAGAAAGACCAATAACTTCTGTTGGTATGGTGCCACTGAGCTTGTTGCTATAAAGGCTGAATACCAATAACTTTTGGCAGTTTCCAAGACTAGAAGGTATGCTTCCCTCAAAGTTATTTTCCTCCAGAAAGAGTTTTGTTATTAAAGATAAATTTCCCAAGGAGGATGGGATTCTACCTGAAAATTTGTTGACATTCAGATATAATAATTGCAGATTTTGCAGCCTACCTAATGCATCAGGAACACTACCGGTTAGCTCGTTTTCTTCTAATCCTATAAGGGCCAGGTTAGCAAGATTTCCAATTCCAGCAGGTATATTTCCATGTATTCTATTAGAATTAAGGGCAAATGTGTGCAATTGGCTTGAAAAATTAGCAACTCATTTAGGCAACACCCCACCAAAATTATTTACGCCTAGACGTAAAACTTGTAGAGCTGTGCAGTTGACCAAAGAATCAAGAAAGCTAAGATCATCTGTTTTCCCAGTTCCGAGTCTGTTGTGCTCAAAGCTAAGTCTAGTTAACCTGTACAACACCCCTAAGTTCTTAGGCAGTGTTCCAGTGAGACCATTCAAGGAGAAGTCAAGAATTTCAAGTTTTGATGCGTTCAACAACGATGCAGGAACAGACCCTGTGAGATTGTTGACCGCACCAGCAAACACTTGAATGTTAGGAAGAGTAAATCCAACATCAGCTGGTAAGGTTCCATGAAGATAGTTTTGAGTAAAAGTGAAATAGTATAAGGAAGAGATATTATAGATTGAAGAAGGAACTGTGCCAGTCAAGTAATTCCCATATAGCACAAGAGATGTCAAGCTTGATAAAAGGCCTACCTCATGTGGTATGCGTCCAATGAAGTTGTTTAAGCCGAAGCTAACGCGAGACAAGGAAGAAAGGTTTCCAATCCAAGTTGGGATTGTTCCTGTAAGATTGTTAACACCTGCAGCCAGCACTCTTAGTTTTGTGCAGTGGCTGAGATTACTTGGAAAACTCCCACCAAAGTTGTTTATGCTGAAGTTTAGGTATTGAAGGTATAGTAAACGACCAACCTCTTGAGGAAATTCACCATGGAAGCTATTGTTTAACAAGTTGACTGTGGTGAGGAATGTGAGGTTTCCTATGAATGGTGTAAGAGTACCTCCTAGTCTCAGTTGCTCAAGGCTAAGGTGTATAACCCTTCCATTGGAGATGTTGCATGTGATTCCTATCCAATTGCAGTGATTGATGGAGCCATTCCAAGAACTCAGTGTGTTGAATGGATCTTCAACTATCTTTCTCTTGAAGTCAACTAAAGCTTGCAAATCAGTTTCATTTCCTGTAGGGATTGCTGCTATTGCTGAGTCCTTGATTAAGATCATGCATAATAGAAGACATCCATTAAGGATTTGTAAGAATAGGCTCTTAGAATTTGCACAAGGATGGTTCATATTTTAAGTTCAAAATTTTTATGCTAACTCTGAAATGATCCAGCTTTCTGTTTTCAGCTAATAATGCTATAAAAAAGCAACTGATACTATTAGACAACAGAAAAAGGATTGCCTATTTTTTGGGTTGCTAATCTTCGCCGAAAAATCTAATTGACCACTTTTAGTGAAGTCTTTCCTTATAACCACATTTTTTTCATGTACAAGACTCGAACTAAGATCTTGCTTGAGGGGACCAATCGCCGTACACCACCCAAGTTGTTGGTTAAGGATTGCCTACTTGCCATAATAGATGAGAGATGATTCATTCCTATTAAGACGAAAGCAATTCTTAGGCCCTTAGACATTTATTTTCAGTTGACAATAATCTCCATACACGAATTTATGATTCTGAGCTGTATGTTAGTTGTAGGTAAGAAAACAACTTGTGTATTAATTTTCATGCAACTATTATTTATAAAATCTTATTGTGGCTAAGAAATATTATTTCAAATATAATCTAATTTAATTTTACCGGGTTTAATATATTGTGTAAATATTAACATATTCAAATTTATTAAACGAAGTTAGCAGAATATTATATAACATGCAGTATGGTAAAATCTGATCAACAACACATCAAAATTAAATTTCAGCAAATTACGATCGTATAATTGTGAAAGTAGTATTTACATACCGTTTGTATGAAAATAAATGAATGCAAATAACTACCTAGATATATGATCACTGCTAGTTATTAATCAAGAGCCAAGACTATGGCATAACAGATGCAGTTTTTTACTATATTATATTTATGTTGAATGATTGCACAGCATATAATTGGGAAATACATACAATTTTAGGGAACTGTTTCTGCGTTCTACTGAAATTTAATCGCAAGAACTGACACTAAACCGTGGCCAAGGATATATAAAACTTCTTCCAGAGAAGGAACCTTCTTTTTCTATGTTAGTATCATTTAAGTCAAGCTCAAGCCTCTTCTTAGTTGAAAACAGTTTTCATGTGAATGAGATTTTTACTTTACACCATGGACTAGTTGAGGTGGCCTTTAAATTGAACACGACAGAAGCCCAACATATATAGTTTATATTAAGGGTTAAGCTTTACACACCCAGCATATATCTAATACACCATTCCAACTTTTTTAAATGGCAAAAATACCCTTGTTTGTTTTTAAAGTGCTGATGGTGCAGATAGCTTTGGCTGGTGCAACGATTTGCTGTTATTGTTGATGGAAGGTTAGCTTTGGCTGGTGCAAAAACAACACTGCAATTGTTGGGTTGGTTGGTACGGGTTTGCTGTTATTGTTGGTGGAAGCTTTGGCTGGTGCAAAAATACCCATGTTTGTTGGGTTGGTTTTTGTTTTGAAGTGGGTTGTTGGTAGTGGTATGGGTTTGCTGTTTTTTTTTTGTTGGAGGTTGTAGTTTTGGCTGGTGCAACGGTGGTGGTGGAAGCTTGACGTTGTTGGGGTTGTCATTGTCGCCGGAATCGCTGTTGGAGGTAAGCTTTTAAGTTAAGTTACGGATTATGGAATCCGTATGGATGATACGGATCAAGTAATCCGTAAGAAACATACAGATTACACAATCCGTACGGATCTTACGGATTAGTTAATCCGTAGAACTCATACGGATTAAGCCATCCGTATAACTTATACAAATTGCTTAATTCGTATGAGTTATACGGATTGAGCGATCTGTATAACTTATACGGATTAACTAGTCCGTATGATATGAATAAATAATTAAAAATTATTTAAATTCTAAAAAAATATTTAAATTATAAAGAAATTGTTATTAAAATTTTAAAAATAAGTAACTAAAAATAGATATTAGTCGTAATTTATGGGAATGCAATAGTTGGATAGTTTGTCCTAAAAACCCATTTATTTTGTTGATTTACATTGAAAAGTTAATTAAAATGATGAAATATTTAATAAAATATGATTTTAATTATTTAAAAATAAGTAGGTTAACATTGTAGATTGAATTTATTTGATATTGTAATGAAGAATTTATTTGATATTTTTGAATTTGTAATCATGTTGGTGATAAAAAATGTATAGCATTTGTTTGATAATATCACTTTGATGTTGTTAACTATTATTATGATATATTTTTTTTGTGACTTATTGAAATTTATTATGATTTGTTTAGATGGACAATGATAACTGGATGTATGACAATATTATGTCTGAAGAAATTAACCAATATGAAAATATTGGAGGTGAAGGTAGTGCAGTTGAAAATAATATATGTGAAGTTGATTGTTTTGCAGCGTTTAATACTTCTAAGGTATTTATATTATTTTGAATTTGGTTAAAGTTAGTAAATGCATTATTTATGGAACCATACGGATATTTGCAGGTTTTCTCTTCCTGTGAGGATGTATTAAAGTGGGCTCGAACTGTTGCATATGATAATGGTTTTGTAGCTATCATAATGAGTTCAGACATATCAACTGGAAAGAGGGGAAGAATATCATTTGTTTTAATTGGATGTGAAAGGAGTGGAAAGTATAGAGCATTCAATAAAGATATGGTACCTACAGTGACTAGCACTAGAAAATGTAATTGTCCATTTAAGTTACGAGCCAAACCAGTCCAAGAGGTGAAGGGTGGTTGGTGAAATTATTGTGTGACACTCATAATCATGCTTTACAAAGTCATTATGTGGACACCCATATGCTGGTCGACTAACAGAGGATGAGAAGATTATTGTTGCTGATATGACAAGGTCGATGGTGAAACCAAAAAATATTCTTCTAATTTTGAAGGAACACAATCCCAATAATACCACATCTTTGAAGCAAGTAATAAATGCAAGATATACATACAGTACGCATATCAAGGAAGGTAATACTGAATTGCAACACTTAATGAAACTGCTTGAACGCGACATGTATATTTATTGGCATAGAGTGAATGATGAAAATATCATACGTGACTTATTTTGGACACATCCTAATGTATTGAAGTTGAACAATGCATATAATGTTGTATTCTTGATAGAAGTACATACAAAACAAACAGGTACAGATTTCCATTACTTGACATTGTTGGACTGGGATGACATTTTTAACTGCATTTGCTTATTTAGAAGCCGAACGTATAAACAATGTTGCTTGGGCCTTAGAACGATTTAGAAGCATTTTTATGAAAAGTCAATTATTCCCAAAGGTCATTATCACTGAAAGAGATTCATCTTTGATGAACGCAGTAAAAACTGTATTCCCTGATTCAACCAACTTACTGTGTCGGTTCCATATTGACAAGAATGTGAAGGCAAAATATAAAACATATGTCCGACAGAGTAACGCATGGGACTATGTCATGGAAGCCTGGGGGAGTGTTGTGGATTGTGCTAATGAGAATCAATTTGCTGACTGTGTTACGAAGTTTGAAGTTGCGTGTTCGCCATGGCCAACGTTTGTTGATTACGTGAAAGACACATGGTTGAATCCACACAAAGAAAAATTTGTAACAACATGGACAAAACAAGTTATGCATTTGGGTAATACGACAACAAACAGGTTAGAAGAAAATCATTCAATTTTTTAAAATTGTTTGTTGAATAACCTCGATTTTGGGGATTGTTGCTTACTTGAATCATAAACTGCAGGGTAGAGTTGGTCCATTGGACCTTAAAGAGACTATTGCAAAATAGCCTTGAAGATCTTTGTAGTGTATGGGATGCAATGAATAACATGTTGACCTTGCAACATACTGAGATAAAGGCATCTTTGGAGAGAAGCACACATGTGGTGGGTCATGTGTTTAAAGTGACATTGTACAAAAGACTTATTGGCATGGTCTCAAGGTATGCGTTAAACCAAATTGCTGAGGAGTATGAGCGAGTCCATTATGCGGGAAAAAGCAAAACTCGTTGTGGATGTGTAATGAGAACAACGTATGGGCTGCCTTGTGTATGTGAGCTAGCTAAATTTCAACTTGGGAGCATACCACTTGACACAGTTGATGTTTTTTTGGCGGAGGTTAAGTTTTGAGGATCAAGGTTCACATGAGTGCGAGGTGAACATAACTACAGAGATGGATGCCATTTATTCGCGATTTGAAAAGCTTGACTTATGTGGCAAAGTGACTTTAAAGACAAAACTTAATGAACTTGCATTTCCTGACAAAAATTCAATGTGTCCACCGCCTGAAAAGGTAAAAACAAAAGGTACTCAAAAGAAACAAGTCTCGCAAAATGCAAGATCAACCAAGCGAGATCCGTCTTACTGGGAGTATGTTGATGAATTATATTCTGTGCAAAATAGTTGTGTCACACCAAAATGTATGCTTTATCATCGGAGCATGACACTCATACAAAGAGGAAGATGCCTTTGCTGCATAAATTTGATACATCTATGCACGATTACATTCTAGATATTATTGATGTTAAAGCTGATGGTAATTGTGGATTTATGGTAATTGTTGCCTTACTAGGATATGGTGAAGATTGTTGGTCTTTGGTACGCAATCATTTGCTCAAAGAACTTGCACAATGGTCTAATGGATACATAGTTTTGTTTGGTGGGTTAGCTAGATTTGAGCCCTTGAAACGGTCACTACTTGTTGATGGATTGTCAAAGGTAAATTTTATTTTAACGTTATTACTTTGAGATATTGTAGATTTACTTATGTTTGCATGGTTTTTGTGACCAATAGGTAACCGTTGATAAGTGGATGAATATTACTGATTTGGGATACGTTATTGCATCAAGGTATAACATAATTCTAATTTCGCTATCTCTCCAACAAAGTATGACTTTTTTCCCTCTGAGAAGTCAACCATCCAGAGATTCAGGTGTTCATCGCATTCTATGTATTGGTCATGTGTATGGTAACCATTTTGTTCAGGTAAATGATTACACTGCTTTACCTGCTAGTGTAAATTCGAAACACATGTCACCCTACATAACTCTTGATCATTGTTTCAGGTTGTACTGAGAGATAGAAGTCCTATACCGCCAGTTGTTTTGTCATGGTCAAGACACTCTTACGCTGTTGCAAAAGAATGGATGGTTCCTTATATGGGTCGAATGCAAGCATTTAGTAATTTGAAGAAGTCGCGTACTGAAAATGTTTGCATCAAGTCAACTGAACCATTTGTGATTTGATATCATTTTCTTATTGATTAACTAGTAGGTTATGGTTAATGTTAACCTTTTTTTTTACTTATATTTGACATGAACAATATCAATTAATTCCAATGCTTGTCTTCTCTGTCATATTTATTATATAGTTTTGTTCAGCCTATACAAGTTAGCATAACCAATTTCCTGGGGGTATAAATGAAGTTCAACATTATGTTCTTTATATAATTTTAACTTTAAAATTATGTACTTGTCACTCTATTCGTGACAATTAAAGGTTTACAACAGTATCAAAAACCTATAAATGATAGCATAACCAATTTCATGCGTTCACATGTGAGAGGTAGACGCGTGAATTTCTTCCAAAAGGCATCCAAGAGTAAGTAATTTTAAAAGAATATACACGTTGAGGCTAGAGTATATTTGATTCAAATTTAGAACCTAAAATGTGAATGTAAATCATTCATGGTGTCTGAAGTAAGATGCAAAATATTAACTCATATAAGTTAATTTTACACAAAAAAACTAGCACTAAAATCATATTTCGCGTTGTCCACCAACATGTGTGTCATGCCTCTGTCTCCTTCGTCTAGGCCGCATGTATACAATAGCGACTGAAATATTTCGGTAGCTAAAGTGCTATTTTCTTATAGTGTCACTATTTTTTTTTTAACTTGACAACGAGATATATTATACATTTTAAATTCTAATATTTTCCAAAAAAATATGTATAATGTTATTTATGCCATATGTTGACTTAACAACCATGTTGGTTTAGTGGTAAGCTATTGTGCTAAAGACACTAGTGTTCTCGTTTGATCCATGGGATGTAAAGTTTTGCTATTTTCTGCTAAAAAATAGTGGGAGACCTTGGGGCTTGGAACTGGTTTAATCCATTTTTTGGCTGGTTTGATGACCCATTTTTCGTATTGACAGATAATAAAAAGTAAGGGGTGTTTACTTGTGTTTTTATTTCCTATTTTTTGTTTTCTATATAAATATTTGAAAATAGAAAACAGATTGAAAACAAATTAACAATTTTGAAATTAGAAAATTAATGAAATAGAAAGTGAAAACAGGAAAATAAAAGTTATTCACAAACATGAGGTGAATTTCAGTTTTGATCAAAATTAATAACGAATCTAGTTTTTCCTTTTAAGTTTGATTATTATTATGTATATAAAACACATTATTTTTTCATTAGAAATATATCTAAGATTCAAACTTACACTTACATGTATTTCATTTTATCTTTTAAATATTTAACGTAATTACATATTTAAGATTCAAATTCAAGAATTTTATATCTTGATTAATGTATTTGATGATCTTTTTAAGGCTTGATTTAAATATATTATACATGTTAAATCCGAGACTTTTATACGTGAAACCAACCATACAATTCACCGCTTTATTTATTTGAAATATTGGATATGTCGTATGCATGTCTTTTACATCAAAAACTACTTTTTATGTTTCGTTTGAGGTGCAAAGAAATCCATATACTCTAAGCATGTATTCGTATGATAGATTTTACATTGCTAATGCTTGCGTATCAGTCAGAGTATTTTTTTTTTATATTGACTTGGACAAATAGAGTTAAATTTGTAAACACAATCCATTGACATCATTGGTTAAAGATGATATATATAATAGAATCTAGAGTCTAATAATGTCAATCTATTATTGGTCATCCAAAGACGTTCCTTCTTTTTATTATCTGAAAGATGTTCCTTCTTGAACATACAGTGTTGAAGAGTTTCTGATGAAACAGTTATTAGCTCTTTAATTTCAACTCTATTTTTCTCACGCACCCTTATTTACTACTGCACTCACATAACATACACTCTTTTATTTTATTTTTTATCACCTTATTGTTTGTGAATCACAATGATTATTTCTCTCCCTATTATCTTTTTATCTCTTTTTTTAATATAATATATTTATCTCTCATTATTCTTATTATATTGTGTTTATTTTAGTAATAAGGAGGCCTAAAGGCCAAGGAAACATAACTAGCAAAGACAGATATAAGCACATGCAGCCCCTAAATATTAAGGAAAAATAGCACTGGAACAGCAGGGTAGGGAGACGGGTAACGTGGAAGAGTAAGTTAGCCCATCTCAGCACTAAATTGAAAAACTTAGTTTTATTATTCTTTATTAATTCTTTTTCATAATTTGGACAAGAAGTTAGCCCATCTCCATAAAGCCATATACTATTATATTTACATATTATGGTACTTGATTTTATTTTTCTACTCCATTCAACTTTATTAAGCACTTATGGCATCCAAACTCAACGGAGCAATAAGGTCCTGTGTTATGAGTTTTGGCATACTTTACAAAAAGAATAATAATAAAGTTAATTAGCTACTAGATTTTAAATCTGTGCATTAGAAGGGTTCATTTTAATTATATATTTACATTTAATAGTATTTTAAAATAAAATGTACATAATTAAAAGCACTTAATTTTAAAATATTTTTACAACTATTTTAAAATATTTAATAGTATATTAAATATAATTACATTAAAATGAGAAAGATTATAGAGCAGAAGTTGCATACACTAATGAATTTTTTATGGCTGTATGAATGACAATATCTATTTTAATTAATTTTATGTATTACATCAAAATATTAAATATATTCACAAAATATTGATACACAAATTAGTTATAATATTTTTTTGACAACCATTAGTCCTAATATTTTAAGACTAATTTGTGTAAACGTATACTTAAAAAATGAGTATATTATTTTTCACATTAAAAGAGTTAATTAACTTTATTATTATTCTTTTTGTAAAGTA
>PYAF01002421.1:267651-283393 GCA_007407185.1 Glycine tomentella | reverse complement strand
AACTAAGATAATGGGGCCTCAAAGACCGTTATCAGCGTTCAGGTATCAGCCTATAAATACTGTTTAATCCATGGTGAAAGGTACACAATTCTGGCTCTCTCTTTTCCTTCACACCAGCACACACCGCACCCCCAACTCATCGTGTTCGCTGCGCTGTGATCTTCTTCCTTGAGTTGCTTCACCTCCATAAGCTTCTCAAAAGAGAGAGAGTTCGATCCTACATAAAATTATCCAACACCACTTGTTGGACATTTCTGTTCTCTCTGAGCAGAACAATTAGCATGTAATTTTCTGCCAAAAAACTGTAACACTTGTCATGTGGACTTTAGACAAAATTGTGGACTTACCCTTTAATTTCCAACTATCAACCACACACACACGTAACATTGCAAAATGCCTTGACCAATGAAAACTCATCAAAAGATAACATTAGCTCAAAACAAAAAGGGGTTCCAAAAGAGGACCCCCTTTTCTTTTACCAGAGGAATTATAGGCTAAAGCATTACTTACTGCGACATTGAACTTGACTCCTTCAAAAGTTGTTTTATTTCTGCACGCAACTGAATTTCTTTATCACTGTCGGATCCACTCTGTAGAAAAATCATACGGGTAAATGTTAATGTTACATGGTTTTCTCTTTCTTTTTTTCATTACTATATATAGGTTGAAAATTTCTTATTTGATAAAATAATGAATTTAATTTCATTATCAATCCTTTGGTTAGTTTGTCAAGAGAATTTTAGATTCTCAGATGGTATATCACATTTGAATCTATAAGCTTTATCGTGACAGTGGGTAACATTCATTAATTTTGTTTCCATTAATTAATAATCAGAATGGACAAAAAATGATGATACCTTCTTCTTAGCGTGATCTAGACAATAGTATGCAAATTGAAAAACAGCGACAATCAGAAATATGAGAGGAGCTGCTAACGACCTTTCACGTTCTTGGCTTATTTCGTCTTCCATAATTCACTTTCCTCCCCTCCCTGATTCAATGCAGAGTGAATTCCAATGCACGTGTTCTATGTTAGTTTCTTTTTTCTAATTTCTGATTTACTTTACCTAGGGGAAAATAGAAAAGTTGGCCAACTTAGAATTAAAATTGTTATTTAAAACGAATTTAAATAGATATGTAGAAATGAAAAAAAAAATGAAATTAAAACAAGAGATACTAAAAATAATCAACCCGATAAATATTAGTTACCAGTAAAATTGGTGAAATATTGTCAGTAAGGAAAAGATAGATATGAATCGACAAAAAAAATTATACAGTTAAGTGATTATAATTTTTAAAATAATTATTAAAAAATTAATAATATTTTAATTCATGAAATTGCATTTTAATTAGAATAGACGCAGAAACAGGAATGGCTGGTGCCGGCAAATGCTTCCTGGTGACGGGTCCTCCGGTGAGTAAACCCTAATCATACCAAAGCAATCTTGTATCTCTCCATTCTGTGTTTATTGATGGATTCTGATTTCACCGATTCTGATCAGTGTGTGGGAAAAACCACTCTTATTATGAGGGTGTTCGAGTCCCTCAAACTCAATCCCTCTCTCAAGCTTCAGGGCTTCTACACTCGTAACCATCTCTTGCTCTTCTTCTTCCTTTCTCACATATAAAAAACATTCATTACTACAAAAAACATTCATTACTACAAAATGGTTGGTTGGTTTTGCAGGGGAAGTTAGGGGCGCCGGCCAGAGGGTCGGTTTCGAAGTGGTCACACTCGACGGTCGCACTGCCCCACTTGCTTCCCTCGACATTTCAACGTACGTTTTCTTTAGCTCCACGCCATAAACATCCCAATTTTTAGTACTTAGGACTCATTATTTGGTAACTTTTATTTCTTGGTCAGAGGTTTTCATGTAATAGTAAATTCTGTCCAGTATTTGTTACTACTCTGCCTATTTGATTAAATGGTGTCTCATTTGGTGGCATTGGCTTTGACTATGGCAGCCCTGAGTCTCTTAGATGGCCTAACGTTGGCAAGTATAAAGTCGATGTTGTTTCCTTCGAGTCCATAGCACTGCCCGAGTTACAGGTCTGCTCACGTTCTTTAATATGTTTTCTCTATGCTTTTTTTTTTTTTTTTTTTTTCTAAATTGAGTTGGAGATTGGAATTGGATTACTACATTGCCAACTATATCGTGATACTTGCATGTTGCATGCATATCAATTCATCTTCCAAATGTGGTATGAATATGATACTCTGCAACTGTTCCCCTGCATTTTATAGCTGCAGTTTATTTTATGAATGTAGATTTGTCATTGAGGATGTTGAAAGTATTATTTGTCATAGTCCTTGAGCTTTTATGATACTTTCAATGAATAGGTTAGAGAAGACACCGATCTCTTCATCATTGATGAAGTTGGTAAGATGGAGTTATTCAGTTCCCCATTCTTCCCTGCAGTTCTAAGAGTTTTAGAGTCAAATATCCCAGTTTTGGCTTCCATTCCAGTTCCAAAGTTTGGCAGAGACATACCAGAAGGTGATTTTTTTTCCCATAGTTTCGCATCGTAGGAACACGTTTTCTTTACTTGATTCTTTGTATAAACAAGATAGGACTAAATCCTTGAGGGTTGAGGATTTTGGACAAACTCTCTTGTTGATTGCTTTGCTGAACTTGTGAATGACTAATGACTAATGTTGTCAATTTCTGCAGTAGCAAGGTTGCGGAATCATGCATCGGAAACTTGTTTTACATTGAGCGTTAGTAACACAGATGCTGTTAGAGAACAGATACGCTCACAATTGGAAGATCTGCTGACAAAACACTAAACATGTTTGTGGTCTGAACTCATACCTTTACCTTATATAATATATTATGATGGGCTAATACTATTTAGTGAGAAAAAATTGCAAATCTTAATTGAGTTTGAATAACCAAGGAATGGGGACGGATTTTCCAAAACTAAAATATTCAGACATCATAGTGTGTGCCGCTGTCAGTGTAAAACAAAGTGAGTTCAACATAATTGTGAACAAACTGACGTATAAAAATATTAAAAAGAATATATGTGCAATTAAAAAATAAAATAATCATGACCTAAGTATAATAAATTAACTAATAGGTTTTTATCAACTTCGTCTATCCTGCTCAGTAGTTCGCAGCACTTGTTTGGCCAATGATGAAAATGATTTTGCTGTATCTTGCATATCTGTGGCACGAAGGTTGGTACCCTGCAAAGTTAGAAGATATGTAAACAAATAAGTTCTCTATTTTTTTTTCAATTCTTCTTGTGTACATTGGCATAAGATAGTGAAATTTGAACTGTTTTTTTGTCAAGATACCTGCAATTTCCTTATGTTTTCATGCAGTTTGATTTGTGCCCGATTTGCAACGGCTGATTCCTGTAGCACCAGATTCATGATTGATTAATGTTTGCACTCATATTTCAGCATAAAAAATTGAAGGTTCAAATATATGGGATCTGTCTAATTATACAATGATCAAAATTACATCATTTGCATGTATCGTTGTATCTTTTTTTTTGTTAAATTAGTTTTTTAATCCTTTAATTTATTTTTAATTCAATTTGATCATGTTGTTTATTTTTGTTCAATTTTCCATTTAATTTTTTAAATTGATTCAATTTAGTCCTTCAATCTAAATGGTAAGAAATCATACTTGGTAGCCGTTCAAACTGTCACCAAGTGATTTTAAACAACTACAAAATGTAAATTTCCCCCAAAAAATTAAATGACCAAATTGAATCTATTTAAAAAGGATCAAATTGAACCAAAAAGAAATCAGAGGATCAAATTAAACTAAAAAAAATTAGAGGATCAAATTGAACCTAAATAATAAATCAGAGGAAAAAATAATAATTTAACTTTCTTCTTTTTTTGTGAAACTAAGAATGTCTTATGTCTACAGGTCCTATAATTTTGATGATTACATAACTTCAAAGATTGAAAAAATTCATTGATATAATCATTAAGTGTGTAGTATCAAACGATCTGCGTAATAACCACAGATAGTCCCAAGTTTCAAACGAAGGTATGATAGAGTAATTGTTTGAAAAATTGTCTCTTTTTGTACTACCTCGTTCAAAATTAACTTGAGACTATTTTGAAATTTATACAACGTTTAGCATGCTAGAGTATAGAAGTGAAAGGAAAGAATTAAATCAAGTGCTACTTTATTAGTAGAAGAATAAAAAGAACACTGGCACAAAGTACAACCGATTAAAACCTCTAATGAGTAGGTAATAAATCGTAGATTAAAGATACTTGGTGATCAATCTTGATTGTCAAACTATGTTTGCATTAAAAAATACATTTGACAACTCCAAATTAGAAATTAGCAATATGGCCTAGGCAACACCTTTTGCTGGTAAATGAGCACATAAAATGCCATGCTTGTGAATTGTTATGTGGTAGAAAAGTCGAGCATGATGAGAATGCATGTGATAGATATATTCATACATTAGAGGAAGAAGAAAACCCATATTTCTTCTTAATTTGATCAAGCGCACCATCTTTTTGATCCTGTTGCCCTTCCTTATCTGATGTTTTTTGGTTGTTTCCCTTCATCTCATTCAATCTTCCTGTATATTGGATGCTCAATTAAATTAGATAGCAATTAGGAAAAGCTGTAATTATAATGCACCTGTACATTCAACAGATACAATTTTAGTTGACAGTTTCTTAGTTATAGTAAGGTAGTGTTAATAAAAAAAAAAAAAATGGGAATACAAATTAGTATAGTAGAAAAGTAGAAGGATGGGAGACTACTACTCTATGAATAGTGTTTCCTTAAAACGAAGTCCTGCATTTTATGCTCCTCCCCTCAGTTTATCTTCTATTTTTGGTTAAATATCCTCTACTTAAATTGGTATTCTTCCAAAAAAAAGTATAAAGCATATGCTAGAACTATATTAGCTCACCTTACTTGACAGATTATAGCATATTGAGGTATTAATTTTTCACTTTTTCATTATGGATATAGGCCAAAGCATCGATATCTCATTAAGCATTATCTCTGTACTTTACCCAACAGAATTTGTTCTAGCCTGACCAATTTATTTTGCGACGAACCAAATGACAAAATACAAGCGATCATGACATTCTGACTTCTGTAAATCCCCTAGAGTAGCTCATGTTTCATCCCATTCACAGTAGTTTAAGTGCTTATTTCTTAGGTCAAATGATGAAACATAAGGAAAATCAATTTGCATAAAATTGAACTCATTGTCCCAACAAACCTTTCAGAGACTGAAATGTGCCCGCCAATTTCTTCTTATTAAGAGCTCCCAATATGCTTTGTTCTTTGTGTTTTTCTACATGATCGTCCAGGTCAATATCATCTATATGGGAGGAAAAGAGAACACCTCAAGTTGGTTACCTCGAATTCAAGGATCCGTATGTTAGAAAATATACTATAGAAGCTTCCTTAGGAAGCAAATTAATCTATCACTGTAATTTAGTCTTGTTTATAACATATGTGCTTTCTGATTAGCAGAGTCAAGGTCACCAATAAAAACAGACAAAATGAATTCATTGACTCAAATGACAAATTTCATCTTTCTTGGCCAAAAGTTTTAAGCAAATGTCAGTAGGCAGTAGCAGTGTAGCACATGTCTGAGGCATTGTTTTACCTATGTTTAATTCAAGCTGATTTTCATCCATTGTAGGCTTATCAACATCATCATTACATGCAAAGTTTGCATTCGAGAACTGTGCTGAGAGTTCTCGTATACTTTCTTTGGGATCTTTCTTTTCCAAGAGGGGTCCATGCTTTTCTTTATTGTTAGTAAAATCTTTGATAACAAAGCTGAATATACCCTGGAATGCCAGAACACAGTACCAAATACCTTCAGTCATAAGCAGAGTGGATATGGTTCTATAAGTTATTAAAATGCTAATGTTTACCCTTTTCTTTTCCTTATGGATGACAGGGCCAGGAAGAAGCTCTTCTTGTGATGGCATCTTTTCCTTCCTGTAGATGCAGCTAACAGAGTCCAAAAGCCTAAAACAAAGTCAAGTATAATGTACAATGAGACTAACATTTTACCAGTTTTAAACGAAAGTAGTATAGAAGATAAAAAAAGGCTGTAAATTGTAAATATCTCTCCCTGTGGGAAATATTTTCCTACAGCCAGGCAGAAGCTTTTTATATGGTAAAGATTGATACAAGATTCCCTATACCATTCTCTAGGCTTATATACCTGAAAATATTCCTCTGGGCCAACAATGAGACCACAAAAATTTCCTGGTCACCATTCACCTGTACACCGACGTTGAGTTAATTTTATGTCATAAATTTATTTAAAACATTGTACAAGTGAAAGATGCAGTCATACCAAAACAAGATCTCCTTTGGATGAACAACATATCTGGCTATCAGAAAATGACTTCAATTTTGGAGGTGAATAAGTGAAACCTCTAACTGAAGTCTCCACTATCAGAGATAACTCTGGCAAAGACCTAACATTGTTACATATGTATTGTTAAATCATTAAATGAAAAAAAGAATGTTTCATGAAGTTGACACGACGGGACACTGTTAAGAAGAAGGCTTCAGAATACTTGATTCAAGATTCAGCATAAAACGTGCTAAAATCCATAAAGCCAAAAGCACTAAGTGGGAATAAGGATTGGTTATAGCATTTTTCTTATTGAAAAAGTAAACCTCAAAATGGGGATTGAATTGTAACACCAGTTGTTGGTAAATCTTTTGCCATGTTATATACTCATTAATTCTTCATCTTAAAAGCATGTACCGACTTAAGAAAAATCACCACCTTAATTCTACTTTTCCACTGGCGAAAAGGAGTATAAGACGAATATCAGAGAGGCTGTAAATTGTTGATGCCCAGCAACAGGAAGAGGAATGAAACTTCTTTTTGTAAAGCACTTTTTTAACACCCTGAAACATATGAGAATGAGTAACCGCGAGCATCAGCTAATATTCTAGTCATTCACGACTCACGAGTAAGGACCGAAGTAAAGAACACATTACCTGTACAGCATGTGCAAAAGAATAGACATACAAAGCCTTCTCAGAACACAGCAGAATGTACAACTGCTTTGCTGTTGCATCTTCAATATGAATCCCTTCTTTCAACTCTAAGCCATCTTTTGTAACTGATCCTGTGATTTGTTCTCCTTGTCCATCTGTTTAACATAATATAAAGTCTAACACTTTTCAATCAGATCCTTCACTGCTATAAAAAATAGCATTGGAATTTAAATTCTAAACATAATAAGCATTTAGATCATTGATAATTTAAATCAATGTATTTCGGAAACTGACTATTGTTTCTACTATGCAAACTCTTACCCAACACCTGCATAAATATAGCTTTAGAGGGCTTCTTAGG
Source organism: Glycine tomentella (assembly GCA_007407185.1). Taxonomy (NCBI): domain Eukaryota; kingdom Viridiplantae; phylum Streptophyta; class Magnoliopsida; order Fabales; family Fabaceae; genus Glycine; species Glycine tomentella. The sequence continues at coordinate 276,058 of PYAF01002421.1, read as the reverse complement.
ATGAATAGTTCCAATGCTCAATGAGTTTCCAGTTTCACCATCTAGTGTTAGAACAGACGAGTCCTTTGTTCCAACTGCTAAAATTTTTTTCTCAAAACCATGCAAACTGTAGGTTTTGAACTGCAGAGAGATGATACCGGTGGAAATTTCACTTGCAATATGTTTCCGATATAACAAAGATGGTCCATCTATGTTAATAACTGAAACCTGTAACAAAATGGTACATTATCACACAAATTAGCACCAACTATGCGCTCAAATCAAAAGGGCCTAAAAAAATTTATCTGATAATCATTCAAGCAATGATATGATTAGTAATTATCACCCAAATATATGATCAGCGTCAGAGATAGAATGGAAATCCTGGGCTTCCCAAGTATTAAATAAATCCACCAGCAAGTTGCTTAAAGCTGTTAATGTGTTCAATGGATCCGTAGTGACTCAATGGATATTAAAGTTATTAGTTTAGTCACACATTAATTAATGCATCCCAAATAATTAAAGGTGTGCTTGAATCACTGTTTCGTCATGTTGAACATCAATCCATTGTGAGAGGAGGGGACTGACATTGAACATGCATTGAAAAGTGGGATTTTGCTAAAACAAGCTCTAAACTTGCACATTAAACTTTTTCTGTGCAACAATGTGCTAACAACACATTTCCAAATATCTCACATTTCCTTGGTCAGAACCAACAGCAAGATGCCTTGAGCTGTGATCTATGTTCACACAAATTACAGTACCACTAGTCTTTATAAGTTTCATACTGTGGATTACGTGATCAGTCCCTTTCTTTGTACCTCCTGTAAAAGAGGAATGAAAATGCAAATCACTACCAACTAAAATGTGAAGTCTGATGCTTGTTTAATAACTAAGGAACTAGCAGTAAACAAAGTAACACGCTTCACAATACCAGTAAGAGACATGAAGCTATTGGAGGCATATGGTTCAGGTTTGAATCTATAGATACGAACCTGCAGATCATGTTTATATCATACATACTATAAAATAAGCATGGGTGATTAGAATAGAAAAAGGAAAATATCACATTTCACAAAATTTATAATTGAATGGAACTCACCATTCCACTTTGGTCACCAGAAACAAGGAGTGGATAGTTGCTATCAAAATATAATTCCGTCAAGGGTATACCACTTAAAGAAAAATCATTTTCACTCTGCATTAAGATGAAGGAAACAGATAAATATGTTTTCTACAATTGTTAAATACATAAGAAAGAAATAACTGCCTTCAATGCTCCTAGAAATGAACTAAAAAACTGATAATGGCTTAAGACTAAAATATATTTGAGTATTCAAAAAGTCGAATACTATTTTGTTTTATGTAGGTACTTCTAAGCGTATTTATAAATATTCTTAACAATCTATTACTATTTTCAATAGGACTTCAAAAAATCAGATTGCTTTGGTTAGCTAGTACAATCAAGATTATTTCATCATCTAGGCATATGAGTTGACTAGTATGCTTACACGTGAAAGCAGATTCCTTTCTGAAACTGAAATATACTCTTACTGGAATATAATATTGTTAATGTGTGGGCACAAACCAATATTGTCTTACCGCTCGAAGTAATAAAGCTAATATTTGACTCAAGCTAATAGCTTCGGATAAAATTACTACCTGTTGCTTTAATTGCAAAATTGGGGTGAAAAAGGGACATGATGCATCCCAAAAATTTATGGCTCCATTGCTGTGTCCAGATATGTACATGTTTCTAATGTTTGAAAATCCAGTGAAATTGGAAGAACTGAAGTTAATCCCATCTTTGAGATTCGTTTCAATGGGAACAAGTGGTGGATAATTCTTTACCAGCTGACTGTAATACTGTGACCAAAAAGGAAAAAAATGTAAATTCAATAGAATTATATAGAAGAATTAGATTGTCAAAATAATAAAAGTGGTACAGTAAAAGAACAGTTTCACAATTACATTACCTCATCTTCAGAACTAAACAAATTGGGATTGTTGGAGATGAATTTTGCTGTTGTGATGCTTGAATCTGCCAGTGGTAACTTCACAACCAGTTCCTTTGGCAGTGAAGGAGTGGACTTAGACTGGCTTTGCAGTAGATACCTTTCAATCAAATTATCATCATATAGATATACATGGCCTGATTTCCCAAGCAAAATGAAATAATTTTGTCTATGCTTTCTTGAGGTTGATATGATCTCCATGTCAATACAGCCTTCTGACAAATGAAGCCCCATCTTAATTGTGCGAGATTCTGTATGCTCATTCAACAACACTACCTGCTTCATATAATACAAATTGGTAGTAGTTATTTAAATTTCCAGATTAAACCTAGTTCAAGTTCATTGAACCAATTCAGTACAAAGTAAACCATCCAAAAATCTCAAATTCATTAAGTTGTAAATTTGCAATAGGTGAACTTGAATTCAGGCTTTCTTTCCCAGAAAAAGAAAAACTATCAAAGAAAAATATAGATACAGAAATATTCAACCAAGAACAAGTCAGCATATATCTTATAATGATTTAAGCAAAGTATTCGAATACCTGCAACAAGTTTGAAGGGGCATAATCAGAACCTCCCATAACATATAGTCGACTAGCCTTTCCTTCAGCATAAATCCATTTTACTGATCCTATAGAAGTTTTGTCTGATTTATATCCCAAATTAAATTTGAACATAGGAGTGTTTTGACTATTATAATCAGTTGCTAAACTATTTCCTGTGTTTAGAGAAGGGATGCTCCAAATGAAGAGCTCTCCATTGTTGTACCCTACAACCACCTTACTTCCAAAAGGACACACCCAACAAGCAGAAGACACCTTCTTTGTTTTATTATATCTTGTCTGTAATATTTTCCCACCAGTTCTGAAAATTGATCTGCTTTCTCGAATATCCCATAATATTATTTGGCCATTTCTAAAGATTATGAGAACTCTGCATTGAACACATAAGAAAACATAAATTTGAAATTTTTCACATAAAAAAATTGATCAAGTAAAAGGAAATTAATTATATAGAAATGTGGTAAAGGAAGGCTGGTTTTGTGCATATCACCTTTGACTCTCCGCTGCTGGTTGAGGCAGTACGTGTGTCACCACTGTATCGTCAGATTCTTCAGTTGAATTTCCTGAAGAAATAATTGATACGATACTTATAATGACAAGAAGCTATCTTATAAAGGCGTTGTCATTTAATTATTGTTCTAATCTAACTGCTGGTTTAGAAAATCTCACCATAAGAAGCTGAAAGAGGTATGGTGTATTTCATCCATACCACATGCCATGGTTCTTGATCAAGCATCAAAACTGCAATATTGCCATTAGAAAATCCAATATACCTGCCAATGCACATACATGCTCATAACTTTCGGTGTTTCTTCAAAATTTTGTTTCTTGATAGCTTATTTCGAAGTAAACTGAAAAACTTACATAAAGAGACTATGTTGAATGACTGAGAAACAAGTGATTTCTTCCTTAACAGTGTACACATCAGACAACAGTTTCTTGTCTATGTCCCAAACCTAAAAGTGAAATATCTTTAGGGCAATGAATTTTCTGAATAACCTGCGCTTGAACATGATTTGAATAAAAATATTGACATGGTGAATCTTAATAGTGGAACACTACCTATACTACCTAGTAATGAAATGCAGAGGCAACCTGAAATATAAAAAATATAAGCAAGTCCATAGATACACTTGCCTCAATATGGTTATTGAAAGTGACATTTATAAGGATGCCTTGGTTCTGAATGAACTGCATACATATATTAAGCATAGTATTGTTAATTTAATAGAAAAATAACATCTTTCACGACATCAAGGATGATCAAAATTGGATAGGAAAAAAGAAAGAAAATATAACCTGTAAAAATTTGCTAGGCACAGGCTCTTTAGATTCAAGTAGGACTTGGGCATTATCCTCTCCAAATAGTTTAATCCGCCCATCCCTTAAAAAAAATCTCAACAAAATCAGTTTCAAGCATAAATTCAAGAAAATACTTAAGTTGTAACATTTTTTTTTTCTGTGAATTAGATGTCAGAAAGGATACTGTACATGGCAAGATTGACAAAGGATGAACATACTTGGTAGATAGAGCCAGTATCTTCTGAATATTGTCATAGGCAAACTTGGCACCACCGGATGGTACCCCTTGATGAAATACCAAACGTGGATCTACATCACTACCTTTTAACCCATCCAATGAATTTCCAAGAGGCTGCAACGCAAATTACAACTGGGATTTTTAGTTTTCTAGTTGCAAGTCATACTCATAGATGAAGTTCACCGATTTTTCTTGCTGCATGTCTTTGTTGGTACAAATTTGTTTGACTAATATTTATATTAACATCTATGCTAGTTTGGGCTTACAAATGTAAAATGAAAATTAATCACGTAAGTGAATTTTATGCGAACGCGCAAGAAAAAAAATGGTGCTTCTTTAATTCTTAGATAGGTTTGAACTTTATGAAAAATTTATTTAGATTAGAGAATTTTTTTTATTCGTTTTACCAAAGAGCTTTGCAGAGGGATCTTACAAACTGTTGTAAGAATTATTGTATAAATAACAATTCTCATAAAGTAATATGAAAGATTCAAATTCAAAATGAAATTATTTCGTAAAAATCAATGAGCAAGCATTAAATTAGCTCAGGCAAAACTTGCATTGCATGCACAGCGCCACACTGCCACACTGCCACACTGCCATAATTGTTCTCAGATTCCCTCTACCCTCGGGCCATGGATTCTTGCTGGCTACCCTAAACGAACATAACGGTCTGTAACATTGTATCATTTGTATGGGTCCACAGAACCACCTTTGTCATTAAAATTCCCCAATTAAAAAGCTAATTATTATTTAGAACGAACTTACGATTATTTATTGAAATTATTATCCCTTTCATGGTTTGGCCTACGCTAAAGTGATACTTTTTCCTTAAAACCATTAAGTGTCTGAATCACATTACTACCTACAGACATACACTTAAACTGCCTATCGATGAAAAAGAAATTGACTTCGCTATAATTGAAATTGGTAAAATTCTTTGTTTGAAAAAAAAAAAAAAAGAATATTCCATTTCAAGCAACATTTTGTCTTGGGTTGGTAAACAGGACACTATCGTAAACTATCTATACTTGCATTGTATTAAAGAAAAGATTCGATGAATGATGCGCTATAAAAAGATACAGATTCTTATTGAAAACCATAAGTGTAATAGCATTCGGAATTAAAAGGAAAATATGAAGAAGACAAAAAGAAAACTTAAAAAAGATAACCATATATATACGTTATAACATGAATACATGTATGAAATTAGCAAAAGGAATTTGAGTCACAATAAGATATAAAAAAAAATAGAGAAAAAGGATATGTACTATTAATGTAAAGTGTTCTTACAATGCCATTCGATTATAAATGAATTATGGTGTGAAATATATTTGCTGATATTGATTATAGTTATCTTAAAAATTATATAAAATGTTATTTCTAATTTCTAATTACAGTATAAAAACTTTTATACTAATAGTGCATGTTAACTCAAAAAATGATCCAAATACGTACATCATATCCATTTATTTCCATTTCTGTCATATTCTTTCCCTTAAAAAAATAAAAAAACATAGCAACTATGAAGTAAAACATACAGATTGTGAATTTCAATCATTCTCGAAATGTAAAATCAAATGTATCTAAAATCATGTTTGGTTCCTCATTTGAAATCTTAATCTACAAAACTTTGATTCTTATCATCATTTTGTTCAAACGACTATTCCGATAATTAATCCATAAGAAAGTAGAAAAACAAGGGTCTCATCGGAAACTAAAAAAACAAAAGTGATGATCGCATGGGAGGAAGCAAAGTAGTATATAGAAAGAGAGTTACCTTCTTTATGGATGCTTTCTCCACGAGCTTCTTTATGAACATGATTAATTGAAGGATCTGAAGTGAGAGTAGAAGGGATGAAGAAAAGAGAAAAGAGAGAGTGAGTGAGTGATGTCAAATGTGCTTTTTGATGACCGAAAACAGAGAGAGTTGTTGTTGTTTAGTGCTTGAGCAGTTTATTTATTCCACCAAAAAAACTTACCGCAAGACAATAAATTCTCGTACGACAGAATAACCAACGGTTAGGATCTTACTGTGATTGATATAGGAAATTATTTGACTTGGTCCCTCTAACCCTTTCCATCAAACAAGAGCCAAAGAGACTCCGAATAAACAAATGTTTGAGAGCAGCACTGTTAAAACTAGGGAACAAAGAATGAAGTTGTTCGGAAAGGTTACCGTTTTCCTCATACAGGTTTACGTAACACGTGGCAAAAGAAGATTTCTATGTGGGTCCTGGGTACTATTTAAAATGTACGTGGCACCCCTTAAACGAGTTTGCTTCTTCTCTTTTGCATTTTCATTTTCTTTATGAATATGAAAGTTTGAAAGGAAATGATAATTTGTCCTATTACAAGACGGCCACGTCACAGGCCTAATTCTAACCTACTGAAATGGCAACAAATAAAAACCTTTTTGTCTATTCTTATCTATTATTTATTATTATTGGTAAATTATTACAACGTTAGTTTTGTTGCTGCATAAAAAAGCATATTAGATATGATATATCCTTAATCACACGTCACGTATTGAAATATTTAAGTTATTCCACTTTAAGTGAATCACTTTTGCAAGAAATCTCAATTAGTTTATTATTAGTAATTAGTAAAAAAACTGAAAGAAATATTAACGGTGGGCAACGGTCAATACCACGATGACGTCATGGACAAAAAGAAAATCCCATTGTAATGTCTTCTGTGAAGCTTACAATTTGTAAATAACAAATACATTTCTTAATCGGTGTTTTTAGATATTAGTTAAAAAATTTAAAAAATATATTATAAAAATTATACGAAAACATAAAAAAATTATAAATAAAAATTTTTTGTACATTTTAATAAAAAGAAATCTTTTAATTTTTTAATCAATATTTTGAGAAACTAGTTAACATTTACTAATATATTGTTATACATAAGAACCAGTGCACCTTCCCACCAACACCCGATGAGATTGGAAGGGGATTTTGATATTAAGTAGAAATTAAAACATGTCCATAATAAGGTGGCAGCAGATAAGATCATAAGATAATCCATGAATCATATCTGCCATCTAATAAAAACAAGACAAACGGTTTCCTCCCCTCTAAAAAAGAGAAACGGTTTCAGCTATGTGCATAGGTGTGATATCACATTTGTAACCACCAATTAAGTCCTACGATTTAGTGTGATTGATCTCATCCAATGGAATATAGTTTTTGTTATTTGTTGTATACATAGTGAATTGGCGATAGGATATTAGGATGCGCTCACATCGGGCATGGGCGATTTTTTTTTAATAAAAATAGTTAATGATTTGATCTCTAGGTTTATATATATGAAAGAATATATGTCGGTTGAAGGAGACCAATTTCTTATATAAATCTCTCTAGTTCGAAGAATTAATCTCTAATTATCGATTAGAGAATAATTTTTTTTAAAATGAAACTAGAGAATACCTGACACATAAAAATAAATGGGGGGGGGGGGGGGGGGGGGGGGTGTATGGTTATAGTATTATCCTTGGGCTCCAATTCCAGTGTAGAAAGAATGGGCTTAGTAACAAAAAGCTGAAACAGGCCAAAAGCCCAATTACTTATATTAAAGCAGAGGCATTAACTTCCTACACCAGTAGGATTTCTAATACACCCAGCATTTTTATTAAATCCCGATAATGCCCCTACTTGCTTTTTAACATACACCAGCAGTCCATGCTTTTACACCAGCAGTCCATGCTTTTTGTTCATGGTTTTTTTTCACTATTCTTGCACGCCATTCGTGGTTATTCGTTGGTTGGCTGTTGGTTGTGGCTTCGTCGGCATTTTGGAGGTGGTGGTTAGCTTTGGTGTAGCTTCCGTTGGCCGCTGGAGTCATCGGAGGGTCGTTGGAGGTACGTTCTGTTTGAAGCTCAGCCCGTAATGACTATACGGATTGGCAATCCGTAAGGATCGTACGGATTGGCAATCCGTATGGCTTAATGGATTGGCAATCCGTAAGGTCCATACGGATTGCCAATCCGTATGTTGCATACGGATTGCCAATCCGTATGTTGCATACGGATTGCCAATCCGTATGTTGCATACGGATTGCCAATCCGTATGTTGCATACGGATTGCCAATCCGTAAAGTATTTTTTCTAAATTTTTTTTTTAAATTTGTTAAAAATATTATTAATTAATGTATTTGTCCTATTTTCATTTAAAATTATATTGTGAAGTTAATATTTTTTGTACGATATTTTTTTGAGCATGGTTGTTATGCATTTAGTTTGTTATTGATGGTTATTTTTTAATATGTTTGTTAAGATGGATAATGATATTTGGAGGCATGATGATA